>CAUYLG010041130.1:0-79663 GCA_963573385.1 Cacajao melanocephalus | reverse complement strand
TTGTTATTTTCTTCCCTTATTCCTTCCTGTCTCCATTGTTACGTATAATTATTGGCATAAAAGAGATCTTTAATACCTATTTTTAGATTGTATTCTAGCCTGGGCAATAGAGCAAGTTTCTCGTTCTCTCTCCCTCTTTTTCTTCTTTTTCTTTTTCTCTTTCTTTTAAAAATAAAAAATAAAAATAAATAAATCATTGGCATAATGAAAAGCAAATTCTTACTGAACACTATCAATGAGATCAATGTCCTTAGACTTACTAAATTATATTGAATGTCACAACTAATAGCACACCACAAAAACAGAATCTATTTGTGGTAAGTTACAGGCAATAGACAGAAACCATCTCAAAGAGAGATTCTCTAGTTTCATCAGTCTTAAGTGAATATAATAAAATCATCACAAATAGTTACTGTGGATTTTTTTAAATGGCACCAATTTAAAGTTATTTTCCTAAAAGTTTATGCCAGTCCTAAGCTTATACCATTAACACACACGAACATTTAGCTACAAAATGTAGGTGTATACCTTTGAATGTCACGTCTTTTGGATGTAGCAGTGATAGTTTTCAGAGAAAACAGCAATTAAAGAACCACAAACTGTTCCCAAACCTGTCAGTTATTTGTGTACCTCTGCAAAAAGACTGTCCATTTTGCAATATTTTAACCAATAGAGAGTAATAATGTAAAAGAAGGTGAATAATGTTTATAACATGCTGTATTTATATTACGATGCATTATTAGGTGTGACTGAAATCTTTGCAAAAGTTATTGCAACACTAGATGTTTTAGAAAGTTATTATTTAACAGAACATATAGGTGGATGGAATCAAGTAGGTGATACTGTTTTTCAAATCAGAATTTATGTTTTGCCTAAATTTTTGTTATATGCTGTTATAAGAATTCTCTTAAATAGATAAAATGTGTAATTAAAGATATTTTCTTTGCCTTCAAATTAGAAGTAGTTCTTTAGAAGTGGCTAACTTTCAAATTTTCTCTGCAATTGTGGAAAATATGTCACAAATATTCTTCAAATGCAAAAAAAGTCTATGAAACTGTAAAAACCTAAAATAAGATTTTGGATTTATATATTTCTGCACAATTTAATAAAATATAAATTCTAAAATATTAATTAGATAGATTAAATACACTATTAAACTTAAGTTTATATTTTGAAAGCAAAAATTTGAGTAAAGTAAAATAATCTTTAGAGCTACACTTTAAGAAAATAAACACATATGAAACAATTGAGAATGTGCAAAAACGTTATAGGTGAGGAAAATATGACTCACAGATTTTTGTTTTATTCATCAACACATAATTAAATTTTATTTATGGTTGTATCACCTTTATACATTTCCGTTTTTTAAAACACAAACTTCATAATAATGCTACTTGTATTTCATGGCTATTACAAGGCATAGTACTTTAGCTTGCACAGTTACTGTGGCAACTTGTTCTATTCCGCATCATCTGAAAATATTTTGGGGGTAAAAGGAAGAGTTTATAAAGGGATTTAGTAGCCTATCACGAATTTTAAAAAGCAGAAATTGTTAAACAGCTCAATAAAAATTAAAGATCACATTTCTATTTATTCATGCGAGCTGAGAGACTGATGATGTGGTATTGATTTAATTTCAACATAACTAAAATATTGTATTTATAATTCACATATAAAACATTAATTTATAGATTCTAAAGCTTTCCTATTGTGGAATATGATGTTGATATTATTGTTTGGATGACATAATGGAATCAGTATATTACTTTATGAAAATCCTCTCTTACTATTAAAAAACAAAACAAACAAAAAAATGTCTTTTGCCTAATGTTAACCTAAAATGTCATCTAAAAATTTTTGCTTGCTTACCTAGGACCACCTCTAGAAAATCTCATACTACAGATTAAAAGTAATCCAAGGCTATCCACAAACACAGACAAATACACACACACAGACACACACACACTTGCTCAGTTCAAGGTGTCACACTTCAAGTGATTCTTAGTCCTTCATAATTTACTGGGTCCCATTAAGAATCCTACAGACTCTCTCCATTGCAGAAAAATTATACACACATATATACCTATCTAATGTTTACCATTAGATCTCTCCTTAGGGGGATGAACTTCAGATTAATAAATTTTCCCTTAAAAGAATGATTATTTTCTTCCTGATGGTCACTCAAGGAGCATAAGGCATGGCTGAATTTTCATGTGTTTCAGTTTAATGGTTCCAAACTGAATACTGACATTGTTTCTGCTGCTTTAAGTCACTCTAAGACATCAAATCATTCATTAGCATTGGATCCTTATTTCTGAAGAAGAAATTCTCAAAACAATTTTAGCCAACTACAGATGAATATCTATATGAGACCAACCTTTTAGTCAGCCTCATCCCTTAGTTCCCTTACTTCTCAGGCTTCTGAACAAATGGATATTCAGAAAGACAAAATGAAAGGCTTGCTGATACATGTGGCAGAAACATATTTTTTAAAAGAATAAAAGTATATATTTAAATATATATTTGTCTCATACTCAAAACAAACTTTAAACACATGGCTGTGAAGACAGATGGGAACTTCTTGCTTCTTATAATCATAAGAGCTATGACTTATTAATAAATTTTTGAATAGCATTGTTCTCTACCATTCAGCAATTCCAACTCAAAATTGTCTTTCCATTAATGATTGATACTATAGGTAGAAATAAAAAGGGCCATTAAAAGATGAAAAAATCCAATAACTCCTCTGTTTGTGATAATGAGATGAGGCCAGGATTTGGGGTCAGAAGATCTACTCTGCCACATATTGTGTGGCTGTCAGCTAGTTGTTTAAGCGCCCCAAGGCTGTTTCCTCACATGTAAAATAAGCATACTTTAAAAGAGTTCTTGTGAGGTTTAGATAGTGCATGATCTCACCTAAACTCTCCTTTTCAGCCTTTATATCTAGGCAATTTCTCCATGTGCATCTTATGGTCTGTTCAAATCAAACTCCTCAAGGTTCTCTAAAGGTTCAGCTTCATTTATCTCCTTGGCTTTCAATGCATTCTTCCTCTATTTACTTGGGTAATAGGGACTAATTCATCAAGACTTAAGGAAACCCTCCATGACCATATGAGAGGATCAGCCCATTGTCTAGGATCCAAGATAAACTTATACAAATTTTACCCTTATATTTACTTGTTTATTATTCCAACTCCTTGACCACACTGTATGTTCTTTGAGACCCTAAACTATGCCTTCTATCTCTTCCATCTCATGTGCACTTAGCAAGTGCCTAACCCATGATGGGGGAAAAAATCAATGTTTAAATGAATGCGTGATATACTGTGATACAGAAGTAATTTAGTTTAGGTTAGCAGAATCTAAAATTTAAACCATTAGAGATGGATTCACTGATCACAATGATATGACTTCATTTGTGTCATTTAAGTTTCAGAACAACTGCTAGTGGTCCTGAGATATGTTTTATAAACAAAATGAAAAACATCATCAAATGAATCTCACATATGGTCAGCACACTCTGTTAAGAATATTTAATCTTGTTTGTATTAAGTCAGCATCAAGGTCTTTCAGCTTACAAATCCCATGAAACATGCATACTGACATACAAGACTCCAATATACCACAAAGCTAAATTGTAAGCATGCTTTTCTCAAGTTTCAGTGTGGTCACTGAAATCAATTGGTTAGCAGTAGTATTTGAAGGCTTATATACACTTCCTGCTGTTGGTCAGTTTGAATTTTTATTAAAACAATTATATTGTCATAGTCAGAAACTATATATTATGTTTAGAATAACAGTGAAGGCATGGAAAAAATGATCTAAATAGTCATTTTCTGTAGCTAAAAATTATAGAACAAACTATACCCAACTTGCTGTAAGTTATAATTAGAGTCATTCAAAAGGAACAAAAAATAGCAATAAAACAAAAAATAAACCTTAGGTGTGAATCATAGTTCTTCCAGGTATAAAGAAATGTATTACTGAGGTACTTGAATCAGGGAACTGTGTGACACAGAGGCAGACTGCAGGCAGATGATTACATGAGCAGCAAAATGCAGGATAGAATTTAAAGGCAAAAAATTGGAAAGAGGTGAGCAATTAGGTTAAAATCTCCAGGCACTGGCACACTGGTTATGATCCACATTAGGCTGAATGAGCTATGTTTATACTGCCACATTTCCAGTCCTCAGAAAAGTCAACTTTCCTTGTACTTTTGAACACAGAATGAATCGCTTAGCTGGTAGGTGTAAAGTTTATACTCTGCAATTCATTTCCTAGGTTGGTGCAAAAGTAATTGCGGTTTTTATCATTATTTTCAATACCAAAAACCACAATTACTTTCGCACCAACCTAATACTTTTTAACATTGTTATGGTTCTTCTTATAGGTCTTCTGCTTACAGATGGAAAAACAAAAAAAAATCCTTTTACTTTACAATTAAAAGGAATATTTTCTTCATACTCCTCCTTCTTCCCAAGAGAGTGTTTCTGAATGAAAAGGAACATCTAGTTCCTCTGTCTTCTGGGTTCCTGGGGCTTTTGCTGAAATGTCCCGCGATCTGCCCAGTCTGCTGGAAATCCTCTCCTGGTAACAGTGATTTGTCTGCCCTGGTTTTTTAATGGTACCCACATCTGATGACCACAGAATTGCCATTGCACCTGGCAGTGAGTTCTCTGCTCCTTAGTCCACTGGTCCTCATGAAATGTGAACACTGCAGACGAGTTGGAGAGGAAGCCCTCCACTGCACGACTCCTTCAAGGTACCCTTAGCCTCCCCGATTAGCCACCCCAATGTCGTATTGGACATTTCACTATGAAGAGGGTCTACAGGTTCTGGAATTTGGAACAATCAATTAAACTTTCACCTGTCCCCTCCTGGTTCTGGTTCTGGAATTTGGAACAATCAATTAAACTTTTATTTGTCCCCTCCTAGTTTCAAGATCTCACCTAACAGTGACAGGATGGAGAAGTAAAAGTGTTATGTCAAATTTCTTGATCTTCCACTTCAGTAATCTTCCCCAGTACCAGGGAGATTTGCTCCTTCCTATGTTGTGGGAATTTCCCATGTTTTCTGTCCTTTGTTCCTCTCTATTCTGTTCTGCTCTAAGATCTTCATATCAAGTTCTGATTTATAAGAATATCATAATATACATGCCCTCCTTTTTTCTACCTCAAAAAAGCATATCTTTTGCAAACAAAAGATGCTTGCTTGAAGACTACCATCTTGCTATACATGTTCCAAATTCTGTTTGAAAGATCAAAGGCAAATGTTGATTCTCATCTGGGTCGATCCTGTGCAAGAAGCAACAAATGCTATTGATTTGGTAGATTGGGAGAAATCAAGGAACAAGCAGAAACTTGGCATTACCAGGAATCTAAACACATTATTTTAATATTTCCAAAATGTATATCTTGAAACATCCATATCAAATCCAAATATACAGTTCAAAAGAACAGATTTTCATAAAGTTATATCTTCCTATGGTCATTTTTAAGAGTTTCAATATGATTAACAAATTATCCTTTTTGATGCAACCTTTCCATTGCTGCTGAGAAAATAACACAGAAATAAAGATCATACAGTCTCCCTAAATCTACTGGTCTAAAACAGAATTTTCTATTCTTAATGTGCACAGAAATTACTATAATAAACAATGGTTTCTAATAGAAGTGTATCTATCTTTAAACCTATGACCAAAATATCATATATTCAATTTTTGTAAAGATGATAGTCTACATGTATAATATTTAAGGCATTTTAAATCAGATCTATTCCCAAAGGGCATCCTTAATAGCAATTTACATTGAAGTTGTTGTAATCTTTCCTCTCTAGGTGGAATACTAAGTCAAACTAAGAAGTCTAGCCAAAGCAAATAAAAAGCCAACACTGATGGAGCACCTATTACGTGCCAAGAACTGTTCTAAGCATACTGCAGGTATGATTTCATTTAATCTTCACTGCAGTCTTTCAGGGTAATTATACTGATTATCTCCATTTTACAAATTAGGAAATGGGGGCACAGAAAGGCTAACCTGCTTTCTCAACATCACTTCATGCATTAGTAGAGTCAGAACTTGAACTCAGGCAAACTCATCCTACAGTACTTGTATCTATCCACTAGGCTGTACTACCTTATAGGTAAAGGAGATGCAAGGGCACTGAGTTTAAAATGTAAAAAGAAAAAAACTAGGCACAAAAGCCTCTACTATCTTTATAAGGACAAAAGAATGGACTGAGATTCCATATTTAGAGTTGGCATGCATAATAATTCCCAGAACCATATGTTTCTAATGACCCGATCATTGGGTCTTTCATTTCTGATCATTTGACATTTTTAAGCATGAATCATCTAATGAAAAAAATTACAGGGTTTCTTTTGAACACACTGTTTATTTGTCACCAAGAGATCTCAGATATACTTTAAACAAATTTCTTCTATAAAGGAAAGACTACATACCCTCATGAATGGCATAATCCAAAAATAGAAATTATTTAAAACAGCTCTAACACCTTTTCTAAATTTCCTACATTGTGAAATGACAGCAGTGTCTCCCTTTCAACACTGCCTTCTAGTCAATGTAAAAAGAAATAAACCATCCCCACATGCTCATATTTGGTGTTTACTTTTCCATCAGTCATCTAAAATGGGACACAGGAAAAGGGATGTGTCTGTCTCTGTTAGAAAGAGAAGAAAAGTGAGGGGAAAAAAATCTAATGCAACAAGAGAGTTGCCAGATTTGGAACTGATTGAAAGAGTTTTGTGTCACCAAACATTTTTCAAAGACCTATCAATCTGCAGCTCTTTTTATAAACCAACCTGTAATGAGTGGTGTTTCCACACATTTTCTTCACACAGTTGCTTCTGAGTTTGGCAGTGCCTTTGATTTGAAAAAGAATTTCAAACTTTAGATGATCACACAGAACCTTTTTGGCATCATGGAAAAGAATATTTAGATCATAAAGACTTAAAGGAATGTAAGCTAGAGTTCCAAGTAGTTTAAACTTTCATTACAGAGATGCTGAAAGCCACATTGCTGTGCTTACAATAAGTATGTTTATAAGTGATGCCATTTGTAACTCCAATTAAATGAGAATTGAAAAAAAGTAAAAAAGAAAAGTTCAGATTAAAAAATTAATATTAAGTGAAAAATTCTACTGTATGTCAAATAGCAAGATAGACCCAAACATCATTATAATGTTTCTATTCACATCTTCTGGCATCAAAGGAAAACCACCTTGGAAAAACCAACAAATCCTTAAAATAACAAAAAAGTGCCAGCACTAACAGTGGTATACTTAGTACTCCCTGGGAAAATTCAAAGAAAGTAGAGTAATGAAATTTGTCACCTGCTGACTGGTTTCTGCTGATTCCGAAAACAAAGAGCACAGCAGACTAGGTTCAGAATGTACAGCCAGAAGAAGAACAGGATTCTTAATTGCAAAGTGACTGACTCCACTATAAACAAAAATTCTGCCCCATCCAATCCCTCTCAAACCACTGGTTCTCAACGTTTGATCCCCAAACAGCAGCATCAGTGTCACTGGGGAACTTTTTAGAGATACACATTCTCAGGCTCCAACCAAGACCAACTGAATAAGAAACTCTGGGAGTGAGGCCCAGTAATCTGTGTTTTAATAAATCCTAAAGAATATTTTAATGTATATTAAAGTATGATGTACATTGTCTTAAATGTGACAACATGATCAGTAACAAGTAGAGAAGTTCCTAAGTCTGTGAATCCTGATGGTAAACAGTTAACAGCTATGGAGGGCTAACTGAGCAAAGCATTCTTCATGGCATATTACTTATATTCTCCTATTTAATCCTCATGGCAACCCTATATATGCTAAGTCAATGCAACTCATTAGCTTGACAGGGCACAATGAAAAGAATTACTAAAGGAAAAACAATGCTATTATGAGAACAGTGAGTTCCCTAAATGCACATCTAACAATAGCAACAGAGGCAAAACCCTAGGAGGCCTCAAAAGAGGATTTTTGCATACCCTTAAAGCAACTTTTAACAGAAAAAAATCTTCATCAAACCTATCCTGAAAGACTGACAGGTAACAGTCTAGGATATTCATGAGTCAACTTTTGAATTGGCTCCATTCTTGAGAGCTGGACCAAGTCCAGAGAGGCAGATGCACTTAATAGTCTTGGCGACAAGATGGATGGCAGATAGTGCAGCCAGATTGTCCCCAAGTCTGACCAGCCCATAGCTCAAACACCATCTTCTGCACCTCTGCTCCCTTATGTAATTAATGGATATTCTTGATGTCAGTGGACAGAAAGTGTAAAATAATTCAAGATATAAATTGTGTCTAAGTATTTAAATGGCAGCTAAACTAGGAAATCACTATCAAGCACTTCTTTTTGATCTCTTTATTTAGTTCTATAACTCTATCGCCTCTTTTCCAGTCACCCAGGCTTTAAACCTTTATGCTCGTTAATCATTCATATTTTCTCTCTCTCTCTCTCATCCAAGAAATTACCGGATCCTAAAGTTATTATGTTCAGATTCTTCTAAATGTCACTTTCTTTCCATTCCAACTTCAGTCACACTATCTCAGGCCCTCACCATCTCATTCTAGATTACTGAACAATCTCTTAATCCTTTTCTTCATACTTCTCATGACACCACTGTCAAATACAGACACTTTCCCCACAATGCTTTCTTGCACAAAACCCATCAATACTTCATTACTGACAGGGTCCAAACTCCTAAGACATAAATATAAACATCTTCACAGCTTGGCTACAACTTTATCTCCAGCTCTTTCCTTATGTGAACTCTACACTCCAATCACAGTTCTATATTCACTAACTTAAAAACATGTCACGAATGTTCATTCCAGTAACTCTTGTTCATCCCTCTCCAAATCTTTGGACAAACAGTGATTGATGCAAAATGCCAATGTGAGAATAGGCATTAAAGCAGAGAATAAATTAAAGCTTGCTTACTCTCCAGGATTTAATTATAGATCAGTGCTTCTAATTTCATTACTCTGTTATATTGAATTTACAATTGTTAGGACAAAATAATGAACGTTTAAAAGTTTAACAAAGGTCTTTGCTTAACTTATATAAAAGCATTTGAATTAAATATTGAGCTAGTGATATTCCAGATGCCAAAGAATAAATATATTTATGAAGGAAAAAGGCTTCTGCCCCAGTGGCTCACAGTATAGGGGTGAAGCAGACATGCTCCTCCACTCTCTACCACACCACCACCTTAGTCAGCCTTCCTAGGACTTAGCCACAAATCATTGCTGAAAGAATAGGAATTCCTCTCTGCACTATGAAACAACTCTCCAACTATCAAAGCTTCTCAACCGAGTCCTTCAAATATAACTATTAAAAACTACAAAAGCCAATAATGTGACAAAATCCTACAAATAGAATTAATCCCATAGAAATCTGAACTAATTAATCCCTTAGAATTTCTGAAAGCAGAAATAAATTTTAAAATAATTCTTATTATAATCAATAAGCCTGAAGAAATATAGCATTCCCTTAAAAATAATGTTCAGAAAAAAAGCAAAGAAGAGGAAGAGGAGGAAGAACAAAATAATTGGAGGGAGAGACATAATCAGCATTTCTGGGAATTAAAAGCATTGTGTTCAAATGTTTTTAAAAATCAACACATGAGCAAACTAGCAAGATGGATTTGAGTAAAGATTCAATTAATGATTTGGAAGATCATCAGAAATCACTCAGGACTAAAAGTAGGTCCTAGCAAACAGAAGATGTCCTAGCAAAAAGACATCAGAAATACAGCATATTTAAAAAACAGGCATTCTTTGCCAACAATCTGATGTCCAACAAAACATTTGGAAAACCATTAAAATAAATATGAGTTTACTAAGCCAGTTGAAAACCGTATCAACATACAAAGTCAGTAGCTAGCAATCACAAATTAGAAAATGAAACCCTAAGGATCTCATTCAGAAAACAAATAATACTCATTTGTTTAAAAACAAATAAACTAAGAACAAGGGAAAAGTAAATAAAGTAAATGTGCAAAACATTTTTTTTTAACTGCCAACCTTACCATGGACATAAGAAGGGGCTTAAATCCTAGAGAAACACCACGCTTCTACAGAAAGATTCAATATTTTAAAACTATAAATTTGTCCCCAAATTAGTCTATAAATTAGATGAAATCTTCTCATGTGATTCTAAAATCTGTATATAATAGATCCATGAAGTCAGCAAGAACATTTTTTAAAAAGAAAATATTGAGAGAAAATTTGGCCTACTATACTAGGTAGCTACAGTAGTTAAAAACTAGCAAGAAATTAATCCAGGAATATATGGACTGGTTCAGAAACAGAATAAAAAGTCCAGCAAACAATCCATGCATACATGGGATTTATCTTGATAATGATTTTCTCCTTTATTAGGATTATCAGAGCCCTTTTTCAACTAGGTCATAAGCCAAGGAATGTGGGCAGTTTTTAGAAGCTGGAAAAGGCAAAGAAGTAGATCGTCTCCTAGAACCTTCAATGGGACCTTAACATTGTCAACATCATGATTTTAGCCCAGTGAGACCTATTTTTAGACTCTGGAGATCCAGAATGAGAATAACTTAATGTTAGTTTAAGCCACTATGTGGAAGTTTTTTCTACTAATCAGAGAAAACTAATATAATCAGGTTATGAAAATACTAACATATCCTCTTGCCTTTGACATCACAGTCTTCTCCATGGGGAAAATAGGTACATTTATATATTAAAATTCTTAAGGTAGATGTTAAATGTCAAGCCATAAGACTTTCTCATTCTTTTAATTATACATAATTTCATTGTATCTGCTGATAGTCTGACTTCAGAAATGCTTAGATATCCTAAATGCCTGCACATTAGATAAACTTCATTTGGGAGATTTTTATATTATTGGTTGGAAGAATAATATCAGTCAATATTATTGGTTGAAAGGGACCACTTTCCCCTAAATATCTCAGTCTTTGCTGTAAGGACTTTCTTCATGTCTTTCTTAATTCTATTGACACTATCATGAAATTATTTGTTAATAAAATAGGAATCAAACGGGATAGTCACTTCCTATATTTTGTCAGCTTCACTCAATAATTTGGGAAACATTAATTACATATTATTAAGCTTTTATGCATAAAATAGATGTTTTATAACAGAGTGAATTCTAAAATTTTTAGAAAGTTAGCAATATGTTTGTGTCAGTTGAAATTTCTTAAGAACCTCACCTATAATAGCAGCATGAGACCCTCAACAAGAAAGATAGAAAATGACTTGTCAATATGCACATGGGACAAACATTTTGTATTATATCTGCAATTTGTGGCTTATTCGTATAGCCACTATAAATAGGTCTGCTCAACAGTTAAAACTAAGAGGAAAAAGAACTCATTCTAGTTACTGCTTGGATGGAAAATCTAAAATATTTATGAGATGTTTTCCTTTATTATATGTTACATATTTCCTACAAAAATGTTTCTCCAAATTAAAATTTTTTCTTGCACATCCAGTATCAGGATGGGTCAAGTGAGGAGACAGAAAACACACCATTTCTCTTTTCAAGGATAGTGTGATAGAAATAATAATTTAGTAAAAATAAAGTTGTTGACTAGGTAACTGCAAGGATAAAAAGAGAACTCTAAGATGTTACAATGGTAGCAACTAGTGTAAGTAGTTATCACTACAATGGCTGGGGGTAAACAATGGAAAATATTGGAATTAATAACTTAGAAACTTAGAGGAAGGGCCTTTGAAGCTAAAACTCAGACCTCTCTAAGGAGGACGGGCTGGCCAGTTAGAGTTGGTTTCTCTGAAACAGGACATTTTAAGTTAATTTGCAAGTGTTAGAGAAACTGTAAGTTTGAATTAGCTGCTGGTATATGAAAGAACGGCTGCTGCCAAGGTGAACAAGTGTTGCTAGGGTGATGACTATTGGAACCATAGACAAAATGAAGTCTCTGAGCAGAAAGCTGAAAAACAGAAAAGAGAAAGTCTCTTCATCCTTCTCCTATCTTGCCAGTTCCCTCTAATGTCTCTTCTGTGTAAAATTCAAACAGGAAGTCAGGTTGCAAAGCAGAAATGTGGTTTATAGAATTCCAGGTCCAACATCACAAAACAGAATATAGAAAGGTAAACACAATGCTGAGAAATAATTTAGTAGTTGGTATAGCTTTGGTGAACTCACATCTAAATATATTCTTTTATACAATACCAGCACCGCCAATCTGTTTCCACTTCACAAAGATACAACTATTATTAATGCAAATGAAGACACTATCTCTTCAAAGTGAGTAGACACAAAATCCCAACAATATGTATTCATCCCTATACTACATTACTCCCTAATTTCAGACACAGTCTTATTTGAATTTTCTTACCTAGTACTAAATGAAAAATTAATCTCTAAAAAAAACTAAAATAAGAAAAAAACCGAGGATATGCAAAAGAATAAAATAGGCATAGCTGCTACAGTCTTTATGCAGAAAGAATTCATACAGAAAGAATTGAAGGGAGAGAAATAATCAGCATTTCTGGAAATTAAAAGCATTGTGGTCAAATGTTTTTAAAAATCAAAACAGGAGCAAACTAACAAGATGGATATGAATAAAGATTCAACAAAGATTTGGAAGATCATTAGTATGTCACTACTGTTTATAACTTCCTTCTTTCACTATCTGCATCAGCCAAGACTTCACTGGTCAGTAACCTATGCCTTCTTTCTTGAAGTGTCTGAATCCTTAATTCTTATTTAACATGGAAGTACTGAAAGACTTCCAAGAGAATGCCCTGCCTCCATGATGTAGCCCAATTTTCATTAGCAAGGGAAAACTACAATCATATTGGAAGGTGAAAGCAGAGTCAACACTTCACATGGCTGAAGCAGGAGCAAGAAAGAGAGGCAGGGAAAGTGCTGTACTACACATGTTAAAAAAAAAAAAACAAAAACAAAAACACAACTTGTGAGAACTTACTCACTATCAGGAGAACAGCATCACAAGGGGATGGCACTAAACCATTCATGTGAATCTGCCTCCATGAGCCCCATTGCCAACACTGGGGATTAAAACTGAACGTGAAGTTTAGTTGGGGACACAGATCCAAACCACATCACTGACAATGCCTGCTTTTACTTTTATCATATTTTCTATAATCTAGTGTTTTCACCTGTATTCCTCAGCGTATGAGAATTATAAGTATTTTAAATCCTTTAACCACTCTTGCAATAAAATTATTTACTAGTTTTGAGTTGAAATGTTATTTTAGAAACAATATTAGAAATTATACATGACAATCTGAAAGATAAATACAAGAAAATGTGTCCCCTTTAAACATTTCCATTCTTTGTTCTGCCACCTAAATTGCAGCAACAAACACGTCCTTCAGACACTCTACAGAGGCACATGGATGTGCTGTCAATTTATTATTTTTTAATTGAAATGCTTATTCAAGTTATTTTACCTGGATCACTTGTATCCATGAACCAGAAGTACAACAGAAGTGAGAACACAGAGTGGCAAATCTCTCATCACGAATGTGGTTTGTCAAGGCCAAGGATTTGTACTTTTCTTCCTCCTATTGTAGCAAATGCCTTGAAAGAATGCTAGTTGTACGGAGTGCTACAATGTGTGTTGCAGCATTCTGTGGGATCCTCTGAAAGTAAAAGTTTCCCTTAAAATGTAATAACTAATATATTAACAAAGTTATTTTATATCCATTATTTCATCTGATGCTAAGATAATCTTGGGAGATAGATATTTGCATGACTTCATTAAACCATGAAGCTGAGGTTTGCAGGGGCAGACCAACTCTACATTACAGTACTAAAAGCCAGATTTTCTGACCAAAACTCTTAGAAAACCAAGAAAGCCCCTCTAATGTTTAATAGACACCAGAATTTATTTAACCTGTTCCATCTTTAGCTCTTCTAATTATATTCAGTGCTATTTGTTGAAAACTATCAAAATTCTAGTATTGTAAGGATACCGTGTGTGCTTTTGGTGTTCTGTTTTTATTCCATGTCTAAGAAACTTGCTATATTAGTATATCCTAAATATGAATTGATTGTCAACTCTTAGTCGAATTTTTCTGTCTGTAATAAGTAAGCCAGTTTCCCATTGTCTACTTCCATAGTCTTTCAAACTTTGAATTTAGAAGCTATCCACCTTCTTTTTAAAAATAGTCCAAATTCCAAAGCATAATATGGTATAAGCAGAACTACATGCTATTGGTAACTCTATCATTTATTCAGTACCTGGAACAAATGAGTAGAGGAAACGAGTGCTTCAACAAATTTGGAGTCTGTTGGACATCTTTCTAAATTATCCATTTTATTACCTATCTGAATTATCCTAATTCTACATCAGAGTTTCACACTGAATCTGTCTTTGCAATATAGGTTTCCCGTACTGGAAGGAAAAGTAATTTTTATTAATTGTTAACTTAATATAAGATTTGTTTATAATTGTGAGATAATAAAATGTATCAACAGCTTGTCTTATCTTTTATGAACTGACCCATTAAAAATGTTTATTATACTTTCTATTCTCCTGGCAATTTATTTCAAAGATTTAATTCAGACATATACTGTCAAAATTTTCTCAACCCTTTCTCTTCTTGGCACCAAGAATTTTCTGTGTCTACTGAACATACAGCATTATGTGCCATCTCTTATGCAGTGTTGTTTCACTGAATATTTTATTTATTAAAATTATTTATTTAGAAATAATTGCAGACATACAGAAGAGTGAAATAATACTACAAATGGCTCCTGTGTACTCTAGCTAGCTTCCCCTAATGCAAGAATCTCACATAACCATGCTACAATTGCCAAAACTAAAAAACTCATATTGACAAAATGTTATTAACTAAACTAGAGCCTTTATTCAGATTCCATCAGCTTTTCCACTATTGTCCTTTTCCTGTACCAGGATCTAACTCAGGTTCGCACTTGGAATTTAATTGCCGTGTCTTCTTCATTCTAATAGTTACTCAATTTTCCTTGTCATTCATGAAGATGGCACTTGTGACCATATATTTTATGGAATGCACTTCAATTTGTGTTTGACATTTTTTTATGAATAGATTGAGGTTATGGACTTTTGGAGATACTATTGCAAAAGCAATGAGCCCTTCTGTGCAAATTATATCCAGAAATACATGACATTGATGTCTTATTTCTGTAGAAGTTACAAGCACACAGAGTTAAGATGTATTTGTTAACCGGAAAACTTTTATAAAGAAAACTTATATTCCATTATTCCCTCATTTATTTAAGCAATCATTATATCATGAATATTTATTTTATTAGAATAAAATAAAATAAGTTGTATTTCTTAGGAGTTGTAACTCAAAGAATTACAACTTAGAGTTGTAACTCAAGGAATTCCGGTCTATTGATTGTTATTTGGATTATTTTTTGGGAATTTGTTCTAACTTTGGCCATTGGGAGTTCTTTTGGAGTTGTAACTAAAAGAATTCTGATCTATCTGTTGTTATTTGGATTATTTTTGTGAAATTTGTTCTAACTTTGGCCATGGCAGTTCTTTCTGGTTAGCTCCTATATCTTTTCGACTTTTCTGGCACCACCAGACTTTCAGACATATTTTAGATGATTTCCTGTACCAGCCTTGGAATCAACCACTACTACTCCAAGAAGCTCTAATACTTTTAAATAGAAAAAAAAGATTTTGGAAAGCAAGATCTTGGAGCTTAATAAGTTCCTGACATCTGGGATACAACTGCTTCTAGAATATCATACGTATGAATACTAATTAATGCATGCATACATATCTATATTTGTTTCTGCATCTAAGTAGCCGTTTGCATTTTAAAAAGAACACTTGAGTTGACATTAGTTCATTCTGTTATTCCCACTTGGCTTATTAACGACATCTTCCTACAACATAAGTAATCTGGCTTTCATTATCTAAAATATATTTGCTTATGTCTTCAAACATAGTATGTACATACAATGTTTCATATTTGTTATCCCAGGCCCATTTGAAAAACAAAGTTATTAATTGGAAGACATTGTTTGGATGTAGTAATTATTGTCCTTAGTCTTACAGAATCTGGCCAAAATAACTGGTTTCAAGGCTACTTTGATCAGCTCTTTTCTTCCCTACCCATTTCAGTGTAGTCATTCGTCACATTCTGGGTTCCATCTTGGGTTCTCTTGACATCCCAGTTGATTTTTTTCTTAATATATATACTATTTATACTGTAGGCTTGAATGAGTTTTGACAAATGCATAAAGTTCTGTATTCATCACCACAGTACCAAATAGAAGAGTTCAATCACCCCCCAAATTCTCTTGTGCTACCCTTCTGTAATTACCACCTACCTCCACTCTCAACCACTATTCTATTTTCTGACTCCACAGTTTTTCCTTTCAGAGAATGGTGTATTAGTAGAAGTACATAATACACATCTCTTTGTGGCTGGCTTCTTTTATACAGCAATATGAATTTAAGATCTACCAGGATAGATAGAAGGGGTGGCAACTTCCAGAATGACAGCATGAAGACTTTCATAGACCAACTACTCTTCAGCAAATCAACTATGGGTGGTGAAAATCATTATTAAAAACAACCATGTAACACTTCTGTAAATCATCCTAGGAGCATACAGCAAAGAAATAAATGCTTAGAGAAGTAAAATCTGCTAATTTCAATAAGAACATCAATAGTAGGACCAAATATCAGACTTAACAGATAAAATCTTCAAAACAGTCACTATAAATATGTTCAGACAACTAAAGGAAACCAACACTTTTTTATGATAAAACTCAGCAACTCAAAATACAGAGGAATCTTCATATCCTGATAAAAGGTACACATGAAAAGAACACAGTAAACTTTATGCATTGTTTTTAAATCAGAAACAAGACAAGGATATTTGCTCTCACCACTGATATTTAACAATCTACTAGAGGCCCTAGCCAGGGAGAAAAGAAAGCAAAAGAAAAGGAAAAAACGGAAAACAGAAGACAAGACAAGAAAGGCATCCAGATTGAATAGGAAGATAATATGATCTTGCATTTAGAAAATCCTAAGAAATCTACGTCAAAAAAATAAATGCTACTGGAACTAATAAGTGAGTTCACCACGATGGAAGGATACAAGATTAACATACAAAATCAATTTTATTTCTATGTAACAGCAATTAAAATAAAAATAAAAAAGTGAAATTAAGAAATAATTTCATTTACAGTAGCATCAAAAAGAAAAAAATTACTCAGGTATAAATTTAACCAAAGAAGTGAAAGACTTGTTCACTAAAAATTGAAAAACATTTTTTGAAGCAATTAAAGAAGACATAAATAAATGGAAAAACACATCACCTTCATCAATCAGAAGACTTAATTAATATTGACAAGACATCAATATGAACTAAAATAACTTGCAGATTCAATGCAATTCCTAACAAAATCCCAACAGATTTATAGAAGAAACTGCCAATGTATTCCTAAAATTCATATGGAAATGGAAGGGGAAAACCATATGCCCATATAAAAGACTACCTGAATTTATATAGACATACTATTAATAGTAGCCCAAATTTCGATACAATCCAAATGTCTATAACAGAGAAATGGCTAAGTAAAATGTGGTATACCCACACTACAGAATATTATTCAGCCATATAAAGGAATAATGTACTGATACATGCTACAACATGAACGAACACTGAAAACACCATTCTAAGTCAAAGAAGACACTCATAAAAGTACACATTTTCCATAATTCTATTTATATTAAATGTTCAAAATATGCAAATTCATGAAAACAGAAAGTAGGTTAGGTTACTAGGGGTGAGGGGAGGGAAGAAGGGTGTGTCTGCTAATGATGTTTCTTTTAGCAGTTATGAAAATGTCATGAAATTAGATAGTGGTGATGGTTGTACAATTCTGTGAATGTGCTAAACTCTGTGGATTATATACTTTAATTAAAACACAATTTTACAGTATGTGACTATCCCAATAAAGGTAAAAGGGTCACATAGTGCAAGATTCCATTCATGTAACATCCTTCAATTGATAAAATTATAAAGATGGAAGACAAATTAATGATCGCCATGGATCAGGGATCAGGGACAGTGTGGGTGTGACTCACAGGGTACGGTAGCATGAAGTAGATCTTTGTGCTGATGGAAGAGCTCTGTATTTTGGTTGTGGTCATGGTTACAAAAATCAACACATATATTAAAATGGCAAAGAACTCTATATATAAACACATTGTAACTATGTCAGATTCCTTGTTTTGCTGTTATACTATAATTATATAAGATGTAATTATTGAGGGAAACCAAGTGAGGAGTCCACAAGACCTCTCTAACAACTTTCAAGATATTCTGTGAATCCAATTATTTCATATTTAAAAATAACTTCCATGGTCATTAAATCTCATCTTTATCATCAATGTCCTGATTATTAATTTGGCTCTCCATGAGTTCCTTAATACCTGAAAACTATGCCCTGGCAAATAGATATCATGTGTTGCAGGCTTTGAAGCAAATCTCTCATTGCAAATACATAGCTTGGCATTTTTATTTTTTTCTTGAGAGACAGAATTTTGCTCTTGTTCCCCAGGTTGGAGTGCAATGGCACAATCTCGGCTCACTGCAACCTCTACCTCCTGGGTTCAAGCCATTCTCCTGCCTCATCTCCAAAGTAGCTGGGACTACAGGCATGTGCCACCATGCCTGACTAGATTTTTGTATTTTTAGTAGAGATAGGGTTTCACTATGTTGGTCAGGTTGGCCTTGAACTCCTGACCTCAGGTGATCCACCTGTCTCAGCCTCCCAAAGTGCTGGTATTATAGGCATGAGCCACCATGCTTGGCCTTAGCTTGGCATATTTGTTTGTTAATAAATCTCCTATTTTTCTGTGAAAGAATAAGCCAAGTTGTGATTCTTTTTCCCTGGTGCTTAGCATACTGCCTTGCACAGCTGGCATTCATAAAATATTTGATAATAAATGAAGTCTGAATCTTCAGGCCTCAGAAAACAAACTGAGCTGTGGTGGCTTCACATCAGGACTGTGAAACTCAGCCTAAAGGAAACATCAATGTCAATTTAAGGAATCTTCTTTTCTATGCATAAGTTTCTGAGTCACTGAAAAAAAAATAGTCCATATTTAATTGTACTTGTACTAAAGTTTGCATAAAAATACTTCCCTGAGCTTAAAGATCACAGTCAGCACTATCTCTAGGGGAATCCCCTAATTTAAATAAGTCCCAATTACAGCTCATAAGCGTCTTCAGGATGAAGGTCATTTTTTCAATGTAATGATGTCATTGAGTACCTGTTTAAGAGGATGGCAGAATATAGAAGAGCATCTTGTCTTACTGTGTTTGCTCCTGTACAAAAGTATCCCTCAGGTTAGGTGCTGGCTTCCCCCTACTTTAGTGACAATTTGAGAATAAGTAAAATGGAGCTCTCAGGAACTATGAACTGAATCTTATCCCAGAAAATCTCTTTGAAACAAATTTTATGATCCCAAATGGCCAAAATGGAGCTTAGAGCAGGTTGCCTTAGCTCAATTGTAATTCAATAAATAGAATTCCCCAAGATGCTCACACACATTCATATATTGAAGTATCTGATTTCTAGTAACCTGAAGCACAGCATACCTTTTATGGTGCTCATTCATTGGTCATCCATAGCTTGATTATTATCAGAATTTGAGTTTGCTAGAAGCTGAGGCCCAGAGTTCTGACTAACAGGGTATAAGACAAAGGTCAAATAGTTATAGTGGGCAAGATCCCAAAACAATCACACGATGTATGTTTTTTGCTAGGTTGTGTTAAAGGTGGCCTGGACCTGAAGACTTCTATCTTCTAAACTAAAATATCCCCTACATTTGTCAACTGTAGACATACACAGGCATATCTACATCCTGGATCATGCTGCTGAGCTCCATTGCCCAGAAGAATATTGACACTGAGGATCAGCAGAATCCACTCCATCTGCTCCACTTCCAGTAGCTGGCATAATAGTATATGGTGCTACAATTTGAATATAGATCAAACTCTCTAACATGGCCTACAGATATTCCAAAACTGACTCTTAGATTCCCCATTTTCATCTCACCATCTCTCACCTGCACACTATTCTCTGGCCATAAACACTACCTGAATTTCTCATATTTCCCCAGCAGTTTCAAACCTACCATTTCTATGACAGTTACTACTTCTGCATAAAGTACCTACCCCTTCACCATTTTCCAGCAAACATCTTACCATCTTAAAAAAAAATCAGAATTAAATAAATGAAATATAAATCCTTAAAATAAATAAATACAGAAAACTGAGGCATGGAGAAGTCGAGTAATGCCCAAAGTCACCCACCAAGTAAATGACAGAGCCTAAGGAAAAAGCCAGGTCTGTCTAACTGTGAAAAACATGTACACAGCCACAGCACTCTACCTAAAACATTCTATGGCTCTAGAATGGAATCTTTGCAGAATCTTTTAAAAATTCAGATATCCATAACTCCATCCTAAACCTGTGTTTTCTCTTGCTGGAGCTCTGGGATCTGCATATTGGGAAAGTTTCCCAGGTAACTCTGAGCGACAATGTATTTGAGAACCACCACCTCATGATATAGAAGGGCTTAGAACAAGTATTGACACTTCAGTGTACCACAAGGAATTGGATAGCATCTGAAACCAATTTTGGTGATACACCATTTTTCAAAAAAGTTAAATGAGACATGTCTATTTTACAAAACTGAGAATCTGTAGAGAAGTACTTCCAGGAGTAACTGCATTCTGGTAACATTTAATTACATTTTGTAAATTAGCAAAAATCTGTTTTGTAAAGAAAAATGAATTTAAATTATCTTTCATTTAAATTCTTGACAAGAGATCAACTACAATTGTGTGGAGAATAGATTTGATTTGAACATTTGATTGAGTGTGTAGCTGTCTTAGTGGTCCTCAGACATCAAAATTAAAATCTCAAGCATGATGAAGAAATATTAATAATATTTCAGGCTTTATACTACTCAGTGTTTCATGTTTTTGGAACAACAAAAGGAAGATTGTTGTAATCAATAAGCGAAATGAGACACAAATGAAAACCATGGCATATATGGGGCTCCCCCTTTGCCACTATACGCTTTCACATTTTTAAAAAATTCAAGGCTCCTTGTCTTTGCATTTATGTAATGTGAGATATTTGAAATGAAATTTGTTTTGTGTTATTTTTGCTTTTTATTTAAAATAAATTTAGACTTGCAAAAAAGTTGCAAAGTGAAGTTTTCACATACTCTCATCTCAACTTCTACTATTAACATCTTACCTAACTGTGGTAAAAGTATCAAAACCAAAAAATCAAAATGGATACAGGGCTATTAACTAATCTACAGACTTTGTTTGAATTTTGGCAAGTGGCCCAATAAGGTTCTTTTCTCTGGATTAGGAAGCAATCTAGAATCCCACATGGCATACAAGTGTCATGTTGTTTAGCCTTCTCCAGTCTGAAACTGTTCTTCAGGTTTTGTCTTCCATAACCTTGACGCTTCTGAAGAATACTGGTCAGCTATGTCATTGTCCCTAAGTTTGAGCTGGCCAGATGTTTTTCCACAATCAGACTGAAGTCATGCATTTCAGGCAGGATATTAAGGTTATATATCATATCAAGGGGGCACATGATATGGAAGTTCGCTCTTAGGATGTATGATGACTTGGTTAAGATTGTGTCTATAAGATTCCTCCACAGTAGTGAAGGACATTTCCTTTGTAATGAAGAAGATGGAAAAATACTATGTCTAACAATGAAAACTATTTACACAGCAACAGCACTCTATCTAAAATATTCTATGGTTCTAGAATGAAATCCTTGCAGCATCTTTTAAAATTCAGATATCCCTAACTCCATCCTCTATCTGTATTTTCTCTTGCTGGAGCTCTGGGATCTATATATTGAAAAAGTTTCCCAGGTGACTCTGAGGCATCTGCCAATGGTCCTTTTCCAAAACAATTATTAATATGGTGTTTACCTAAGGGTAATTTTCTATTTCTCTTCCTCCTTCTAGGTTTATTAATTGAAATTCTACATTTCAGATTTATTTATTTTTGTATTCAACTATGTATTTATTTTTGTATGGCCTCATGAATATTTATTTTATTCTGAAAAGTAGAATCCAGTAATACAATTTTGTTACACAAATTGTCCCAACGTGGCTGCTGAAAACTCTTAAAGTTGCCTCTTTGTACTTCTGCCATGTTCCTATCATTTTGTGAGCACTTCCTTACTTAACAGAACCACAAGATGTTTCAAGATTGTATTATATTTGAGGTAAAGTATGGGATAGATTATTTAGTACTGCTCAGATACCAAAAAACAAGACTTTTTTCCTCACTCACCCCGACCATTGCAGATTCCAATGCCTTATATCTCTTTCTGAAAATTTTGTTTCCCTCACACTCCAAAACACTGTATTTACCAGAGAACACTGAATAAATGCTAGATAACTATTAAATGCCTTATTATAGAAAAATTGTATTTAAACAAAGTAGTTTAAAAAGAAGCTAACCATTCATTTCCCTGTGTCAGATTTTCTCTCTGTCTTTTCAACGAAAAACATTTTAATTAGAAAAACAGAATTCCAATATGTATATAAGTAATTAAAAAGCAATACAATATTATTATAAATATATCTATATACATGTCCAGAACTATAACATTTGTTTACATTATAATCAATATAATAATCCATGCTTTATAAAAATTCCAGTTATTTATTCTTTTATACAATATATTTCTATAGTCTGAATTACATATATTACGAAAATTCTAAATTCTATGAATAAGTACTTACAAAATATCTAAACTTTTAGAGTACTTCAACTTAACAGCTATGTCAGGATTCTTCTTAAGCAAAACGATCAAAAAACTTTTTTCAAAAATAGTAAGAAAATGTTGCTTTAAAGTTGGAACATTCAGGTTGCGGGTACGATAGAGAATAACTCTACACCATCTCTCCCACTGAACACAGCTCTAAATCCTGGACAAACTACAGGGAGCAGCTATTTGAGGATTCAAAAGTAAATAGCAGCAGATGGACTGAGGAAGAAGAACAGAATTCAAATACCAGCAAACAAGTGGTAATATGACTAACTTTTCTACTCATGTATCCCCTGGTCTGAACTCAACACACAACAAACAAAGAAGTGAGCCCTGAAAAGCAGACAGAAAGAAAAAGCCCAGGAGAAGCCTTCTAGTTCTGGCTTATGGGAAGGTGAATGCAAAACATTCAGAGAGTATGTGAAAAGCACTCAAATTTTTTTAAAAAAAATTATTTTGTTCGCTTGCCTACCCACCAGACCTCAGGCAATTCTCTGTTGACAGTGGTAACAGCAGCAGTGACAAAAGAGAGAATGGGAGTGAACAAAAGACAAAACCCTAAGAAAGGGGACATGCCTCTAGGTTTAAAGAAATGACAGTTTCCAAAGAGTAGAGCCAAATCTCATTGGTCTTTTTCTCTTTGTGATCTCCTGCCACCTCGCCCCAAAAACAGTGTGGTTGTGGAAGTGCACAGTAGATTAGGTTAATGAAAGTCATTGTATTTTGGCCAAAAAAACAAAAAAAGTATCCCAGAAAACTGGAAATAACCAGGGCGATCATGAGAGAAAAACTTGAGAATATGACTATATAAAGTTGTTTATGAACCACACAGTTTGCACCAGAATAATTCCTGGCAATCTACTTATGCCAAATCCTAAACCCTATGAAAGATATTAGAAATCACTGCACATTGTTAGGTCCAGAAACATAAATTTTAACAAAGCTCCAGGATGATTCGAGCCAAGGTGTTCTTTGGGAGATTACTCTAAACACAACTATTGTAAAATTTTCACACTTGTCTTTCAAAAAAAAAAAAGTGAGATGGGAGATCACAGCTAACAAGGTCAGGACAAGGAGGCTGAACACCACAGTAGGGCACAGTCAGAGGTTCTTGAGGGTATAGGAAATAACTGAAAGAGAATGAGCACCAAGCACAAAGTAAAATAAATTTAGCACATTTATTCTGCTAGAGTAAAGATACATTCGGGTTATCTTGGAAAGAGGCAGGGTAAAGCATGCAGGGCACAACTTTTGAAATGAACCTTCTTCTTAGTAAAACAGCAATTTACCTGGTGGCAATTTACCTGGTGAAAATTATTTTTTTAAAAAATTGAAATTCTCTAGAAATTATTATAAGGTCATACAGCAAATGAAGAAATATTTATTCAAGAAAATCAACTCAATCTTAGTAAGAATGGTGAGGGTCCATGGCATATGAGCCATGTTTTATTACATTAACCTCCACCATTATCGCCAAGCTCTACACCTCTGCATTACAAAAGCTTTAACGGAGGCACTCTACTTCAGGCAGATGCAGCCAAGATAAGCAGTGCTTACTCTCTACCTACCTTCTACTCTAGGACTATGGCTTTACCCCAAGAGGAGCTGGCTGCTGTGTTTTTCACTTCTCATAGCCTGTGCTGCAGAAGATACATTCTGGGCAGACATAGCAAAAATGACATGGTCTGCCTTCCCCCATCCCATCTCCACATGTAAGGTGGAAGCTCTACCTTAAGCATGGCAGGCCAAGGAATGGGGTGGGGGGGGGGTTGGTTCTTGTTGCCCCTGCTAAGAAGGCAATAAAGTGATAGCAGAGGGGTAAAAAAGACATTAAGACACATAGAAAACAGAAAGCAAAATAGCAGATGTAAATCCATCCTGTAAATCATAACACTGAGTATGAATGGCTTGAATAATCTAATCAAAAGGTAGATATTTTCAGATTGAATTAAAGAAAAAAAAAAACAGGATCCAACTATCTACCTTCTACATAAGACATATTTTAGAATCAAAGCTACAAACAGGTTGAAAGTGAAAGGATATATAATATAATCAAACACCATGAAAGAGAATAGAGTGGCTACACTAATACCAGAAAGTAGAAATTAAAACAAAAATGTTACCAGAATTAGAGAAACCTTCATACTGATAAGGCAGACAAAGGGACCTAACAGACATCTATAAAATATTCCAACAGAATACCCATTCTTCCAAAAATACATGAAACATTCTAGAAAATAGATTATATGCTAGGACATAACAAGACTCAATGAATATAAAAGAGCTGAAATCACACAAAGTATGTTTTCAAACAAAACAATATTAGAAATTAACATTAGAAAGTTTGGGAAATACAAAATAGGGAATACTAAATAAGGCATTTCTAAATAATCAAGAATTTTAAAATAATCTATATTAATGGTCAATTGATTTTGAGAAAGACTGATTGACAAAAAAAAATTATGGGAAAAAAAAGTCTTTTCAACAATGGTACTGAGACAACTGGATCTAGGCCAGGCACAATGGCTCATGCCTATTACCCCAGCACTCTGGGAGACCAAGGTGTGGGGATCACCTGAGGCCAGGAGTTTCCACCAGCCTGGCCAACATGGTAAAACCGCGTATCTACTAGAAATACAAAAATTAGCAGGTCATGGTGGTATACCAGGTGGTGCACCATTCTAATCCCATCTACTGGGGAGGCTGAGGCATGAGAGTCACTTGAGTCTGGGAGGCAGAGGTTACAGTGAGCCAAGATTGTGTCAGTGTACTCCAGCCAGGACAACAGAACAAGACACAGCTCAAAAAAAATAAAAATTTAAAAATTAAAAAAAATCTATTCTTAGCCAGGTACATAATCCTAGCACTTTGGAAGGCTGAGGCAGGAGCATAGGCTGAGACTAGCCTGGGCAACATAGTGAGATCTCATCTCCACAAAAAATAAACAAAATTATCCAGGTACTACAGCCTGGAGACAGAGCAAAACCTTGTCTCAAAAAAAAAAAAAAAAAAAAAAGGAAGAAGAAGAAATCTATTCTCCCAACAAATTTGAAGTAGACAACGTATTTTTCTTAGTTATAATTATTATACTGTACTTTAAGTCTCCAGAACTTAATCATAAATACGTTCATAAATGAAAAGTTTTATATTTGAAAGTTTATACTCTTTGGCCAACATTTCTTGCTAATTTATGGTTAGGAGAGTAAACATATAAACATATTTATATGTTTACTGATTCTTTGGATTTTCTGAGTTTTTACAAAGTGGCATCTCATGTCTTTTGCCCATTATTCTTTTGGAAATTTTAGTGTTTTCTACCGTTTCTAAGAGCTCTCAAGATATTTAAGTCACAACAGCATTTGGTCATATTCATTGCAATAACTTTTATATTGTTCTGTAACTAAACTTCGTATTTTTATCATAATGGTATGTACTTTACATTTTTTCACTTTTACTGATCAAATTTATCAATTTCTTTTCTTTCTGACATCTTTTATTGCATTGATGCTTAGAAAATCTTTCTGTTTCTTAAAATCTAACTGATTTTCATGAATACTTTCTTTTAGTTAAAAATAGTCTACAGTAAACTCTGAAACCTCTATTATCTGGGAATAAAGCATAGATGTAATTTTAACAGAAAAATAAGTTAATTTCCTTTGTTTCAAACAGAAAATGTCTCCCTTTCTCCTTTTATTTGTCATGCTATTTTTATCACATACCAAATCTCTATGCATGTTTTAAAGTTTTTCTTTATGTTTCATTAATCTATCTCTTTATTTTCTGCTAGCCCCATTATTGTGGTTTTGGAATATATTTAATTATGTATGATAATGCTTGCTTCCTTCTCATTACTTATGTTTAACCATACAAAATATCTGCTATTCTTGTCCACATGTTTTTTTTCAGGTAGACTTGAAAAACTCTTTTTTTTTTAATTTTCAGAAAAATGTTATACTGGGACTTTGATTGCAATTATATTAGACCTATAAGTAATCTGGGAATAATTGATTTCTTAACAATATTTAGTGTTTGCAGCCATGAATGACTATGTCTCTACATATATTCAAATACTTTCTGTCTTTCAATCAAGGTTAATATTAATAGTTTTCTGTATCTAGGCCTTGCATTTTTCTTTTCAACCCCCTCAAGAACACCAAGCCTGAAAGCCCTAAAATCTGATGGTATTTGTATCAGAAAAGATAGTCGATAACATATTACATTTTCATTTTGTTACTATAGAAATCATTTGTTTGAGTAAAAGCTTTTTCTTCTAATAAAAATTTAGGAGGTTTCCAAAAAGAAATGGGTAGTAGAATGCATGCTAATTATGTACTCCATAAAGGACTTCTAAAAGACGAAACTCTTATGTCTTCAAATAAAATATTATGAAGACAATTAAGTCTAAAATAATATGTTAAATTTAGTTGGAGGCTAACAAATGAAAATTAAAATAACTAAAAAGTGAGCAAAGCTGGAGAATAAAGTAAAGAACAAACTCCCACATATTTTTATAATTGGCTATCTTGATCCTGCCAACATTGCAGCCACTAGCCACATGTGGCTACTGAGCACTTGAAATGTGGCTAGTCTGCAATAAGTGCTATAAGCATAAGATGCACAACAGATTTCAAAGACTTAGCACAAACTTTAAAATGTTTCATTAAGGTTCCCCTTTAATTTCTATTTTGAATATTTTAAGTTAAATAAAATATATAATTTAAATTATACATTTTGCTATTAACCTAATATTAAATTAATTTTGCTATTTTATTTTAAAATTTGCCCGCTACATAGTTTCAATGACAAATATGGCTTGCATTATATTTTTATTGTACAGCACTGTGCTATACTGTTTTCAAAAATTAACTGGTACAAATTACTCTTTTTTTTTTTTGAGACAAAGTCTCACTCTGTTGCCCAGGCTGGAGTGCAGTGGCGTGATCTTGGCTCACTGCAACCTCTGCCTCCTGGGTTCAGACGATACTTCTGCTTCAGCCTCCTGAGTAGCTGAGATTACAGGTGTGTGCCACCATGCCCAGTTAATTTTTTTGTGTTTTTAGTAGAGACAGGGTTTCACCATCTTGGGCAGGCTGGTCTCGAACTCCTGACCTCGTGATCTGCCTGCCTCGGCCTTCCAAAGTGCTGGGATTACAGGTGTGAGCCACTGCACCCAGCCACAAATTACTCTTTATTCTGGTTGCAAAATACCCCAAATAATATTAATTCAGTTTTCTTGATTTTAATTTTTTACACATTAAAAAAAATTATGTCTTTGGCTTGCAAGTTCAAGGTTTAGTAAAAGTTAATTATTATACTATATATTTCCACTCTGAAATATTATAGAAGTGTTCAGAAAATACAAAGTTACATATGTGGAACTTGATGAATAAACTATAGCACATGCAAGAGAGAGAGAAACAGAGAAAGAATAATGTTATGAGACATCAAAATATATTTTATGTCTCAAGATCACAAATAATTTCAAAATTACTAAATAGTAAAAGCTGAAACCCTCCATTATCTTCTTCTTAGTCATTGAGAAGGAATTTATTAATAATATAATAAACTAATTACAAAAGACATTTGAAAGGATAAAGAGTTCTTGGGCAAATATGCTTAAGACATTTTAAATTATTTTGTCAGATTTTAAACTTTTGTTACATCATTAAACAAGAAAACCTCAAGTTTTATACCTGTTATTTCTTGCTGTGAAAAAATGCTCAGAGCATTTATATGTAACTCTTCTGTGACACTGAAGAGACTTTGACACTGTGACACTTTCTACCTTAACCTAAGCTTCAAAATCCTTGAAATTTTGACAGCTTTGTCTTCTTGATTGACTTTCTACCATCATACCACTCCTTAATGGTATGATGGTAGAACACCAAACACAAGACTATACACATAGCTGATGTCAGTGACAATTTATTAAATTAAAGAAGGAATGACTGAATGAAGAAGTGATTATGACCTCGTTTGCCCCTGTGTGTTATAGCCTAAAGACATTACATCCATAAAAAAGTGTGTCCAAATTTTGTAGGTATATAGAAGAAAAAGAACATAAAATGCCAGTAATGTTGTAAGTCCTTGATTCTTATTTGACAGTTTTAGTGTTTCCTCTTAAATAGTAACACAGGAAGTTTTTTGCAACAGGATAATTTTCTCAACGAAACAAAATAAAACTATATTATTGCCTTACACTTTATATACGAATATAAAACTGGGAGCTTAAACCCTCCATTTTTATTTTATCACCTAAGTCAGAAATACATTATTTCTTCAAATATTTAAAATTTTATACCCAGGTATAATAAAACAAACACACAAATAATAAGGTATATCCAAATTTGTACATCATTTAAATCTGTCATGTATATTCAGAGACACACATAAAATTTATGTTTTTATCTCCTTGTCCGCTAGGAATTATTTCCAGACCTATTATTTTACATCAGATCTTCATCAACAGTTTTCCAGTTGCAGAGACCACTGTATGTATGTATTTCCTAGCAGTATTAGAAACAAGAATATAATTTTGCTTGACGTGTATAACCCTCTGAGGGCTATGAAACTGCATTTCAAGAAATATTAACTAATGTCATTTGAAAGGTGATTTTTAAAGTGCATCAGAAGTGTGTGTTTGTGTGTGTGTGTGTTTGTGTGTGTGTGTGTGTGTGTGTGTGTGTTAGAAAAGTCTTGAAAGCTAACTGTATTTTGGGGTGCTTCTGATGCTTACTATATGAATATTGGCCTTTCTAAAAAATAAGATGCTCAGATATTTTGCCAAAATGTGCTAAAACAAAATCACTCAAAGAATATGAGCTAGTCTAGAGATTAATAAACCCTCCAATTTCAAAAACTTATACAAATAATGAGATGAAAACAGATAATTTTCAGCCTTCAAATATTTCAAGACTTCACTCTGTTTCTATGACATATTCATCCCGTATGAAAGATTTACTATAGGGGTTGTAATGGCCTTCTGGGACAGGAAGAGTAAGGTTTCTGGAGAAAATGTTAAATTAATTTTGATGGTGATGCAAAGTTAAGAAAGGGTTTTTAAGGGATGGCTTGCTGCCATGGGGTGGGGTTTTGTTTTGGTATCCTTTTAGAGCCTGCAGGTGTTTGGCACTAGTTAAAATCAGGGCCAGCTGTGATATTTCAATAGTTCTGATATTTTCCTCCCAATGGTTCTCAGAAGTGATGCTTCAGGGTGATGTCTTACACCTGATATATTCGACTTGTGTGGTACAAATGTCAAGACTCTATTAAATAACACCAGTTTTGTGACACCCTTAGCCGTCTCTTCCCTATCCTCAGGTCATGGCATCAGTGACAACAAAAAACACTAATTAGAGGCTTCAATCACTCATAGTTTTTAATTAAGCAGTTTAATCAAAGTGGTGATATTCTAGAATCACCAAATATACAGTTTTAAGTGAAGTCTAAAAGCAGAATGTCACATTGCCTTTTAATTCTCAATGTAGACAATGATGTTTTTAATCCCTCTCAGTAGTAAAATATATACCTATGTTTGCAGGAATTTGAACAGTTTCTATTAAAAGCTGCATTTTCTTTTAAGTTTGTTTGGGTTGGAAGACCTCAAACCACAATGTATTTCATGCACATGTTCCCAAGGGTATGTTAAATAGGACCATACTGAGGTCATCTAGCAAGTTTTTGAAACTTTTTAAAAATTCCTTTAATGTACTGCACAATCTTGGCTTGATTAAAGAAAGATATTTTAAGAAAGCACTTGGAAAAATGACTGGCTATTAAAATCTATATGCAGATAATCTATATTATACATCTATAATGCACAGAGCTTTCCACAGATAATTTGTCATTCAGAGAGAAAGACAATAAAACTCCCACGCTAAAGGTTTTGCATAAAAACCCCTCAGAACTTTCAGTAAATGCAGACCAATCCCCCTCCGCCCAGCCTGCAGTATTCTTGATTGACTTAACAGTGGATGCCTGTAGGATCACTTTAACTGTGCAAAGGTCTGTCACATATAATCAGAGAATAAGAGGTAGACAATCTTTCATTTATCCATGAAAAATAATATCATCTGTTGTTTTGGTTGAACCAAAAAATCAAGTTACCTCAATCCATGAGACTATGATGAAATTGTTAGGCTAAAAATAGTTTCTACTATCAAGTAAATTTTTGTTGTCTCCAAGTTCAAACCACAGATGAAATGTTGTAAATGGTCTACTTGAGAAGTAGGCACTCAAATTTTTCTGCTGTTACTTGAGGCTCCCAATCCTGGCTTTTGTTGTTGTTGTTACACATACCCCTTTTCATTTTATCGAAGTCTCCATTCCTGCCCCATGTTCCAGCCCTTGTACTTCACCCACAACAATTTTCAGAGCAGCTGTGCTGGCACAGCACACACGGAGAGTGGGCCACGTGCGCCAGTGGTGCATTCCCACATCTGAACAGAAGTGGCCGTTTCCATGCACCCAGGGCCAAGAAACTCTACAGCTCATCAGAGGCAAAACAAGGGAGGATACCTTAAATGGAAATCACACTTAGAAAAAACTTTTACAAAAAAGTGAAAAATAAAAGGGTTTTCAATAATCAGAAATAAGGAAGGGAAGTTCTCTTCTTGGCATAGAGTTTGCAGATATATTTTTATAAAAGGATAGCAGAGTGCAAGTTTAAGTTAATGATCCCCATCCCCAAAGCTACACTAGATTTTCTTCTATCCACTGTACAAAGATAAGTAAAAGAAATTAAACAAGAATATAAGGGCACCATCATAACCACAGCTACTACTAGGCATTGGCTGTTTACCATCTCACAATCCCTGTGCTGTTTTCTTTATAAACAGTAACTCAGATGCTAGTTCACCGTTTCACACTTAAGGAAACCAAAGTCTAGCAAGTTTATAATAAACTGCCCACCAATTTTGACTCCATGGTCTTAACCATTATGTTACACTTAGTTCCCTCAGATTACCAAGGGTTTTCCAACCAGCCCTGAAAATAGAGCTTGTCAGCCTCTCTCAGAAGTACACAGGATGATAGTTATGGTGGGGAGGATTTTAAAAGTTGAGGGGGACTACACAGGAGCCACTTGATTATGTGGAAAACTTGCACATTCCAGAGTTAACCAACTCATTAACCCCTACCTTCCTAATAAATAAATTCAAAATGGACTTAATAACAGTTACACATTGTGTACTGAATTTATGCTAAGTCACAGGCACTGGATATATCAAAAGTTTGTTGAATAAATGAATGAACTTAGTCATCATAGTTAGATGTCATCTTGAGGGTTTTTAAAAATAATCTGTTTTACACAAATTTCACAAAGTGCAGTTTGTAGAGACATTTGCAACAGTATCAAAAGCTGGTATGCTGACATAGGTAATATAAATGTTCTCCATTTTGGAAGGTAGGCTAACGACTAAAAATATGCCATAGACTAAGAACAGAAATTTTTGTAGTTCCAAAAGAATTGAGATGCAAAGATTAAAGTAATTACACTGAACCACAAGAGACAATTAGGTATGAAAATCCTAATGATCCTATATTCACTTTGAACTAGCCAATAAAGTGAATAATTTTAAGATAGTGGGTGCAACTGTAAATCTTTATCAAAGCCTAAAAAATAGGTAGTGTTAGAACATATTTTTTAATAATTATATATATTTAATATATTATATAAATCATAAATAATATAATTATTTAAAATAATTCTTTGCTTTGGTGCCTTTATCTCTGATTAAACACAGATGGAGCAATAGAAATGCTGATGGAAAATTCTTAGGAAGTATGTCCAGAAAAATGTACCCTCAAATTGAGATATACATGAAGTTCTACACACACACCTCAATACACAGCAGCTTCAAATGGTGGCTTGGCCTCACTCAAAGTTATGAAGTGAGAAAAATGGTTCCCTGTTCTCTTACATTCAGAGTGTGCACGATGCTACCTCCTTGTAAGGAATCACAGGCATTAATCCACGGATGGCGTGGGGTCCCTTTCAGATGAATTCACATAATACACAACAAATGGGCCCCCTCACGTCAAATACTTATTGACCATTATTGACCAGTGTTTTAATATGAACAAACCTTTGCCACAGTCACAATCTTGGCAGAAAAACAGCACACACAGAATTCCTGAATTCATTCACTTTTCATACATTTTCGTCAGTAAATGTCATAACCATTAAATGCAAAATACTTCAATTTTCTTTTAAGTAGATACTCGTGTAAGATTAAAGGTACCAAAATTAAAGAGGTAGATTGGTTTTCCAACCAAGATCTCCTCCCTCAAAAGGTGTATTCTATGTTCAGTAGTTTATTTCTAAGAAAAACCTGCCACTAAATAAAGAACCCAAAGAAAAATACCCCATAGTTTTGAATGTTGGAAACAGACAAGACGATTGAATAATCATAGTGAAAGTTTTAAAATGGAGTCCCTCTACCTTTGGGGATTAATCCATGAATTTGAGAAATGGAAAATTGCTTCTAGTTATATTGATTGAAGTAATAAATTCAAAACATTATTTTGATATCATCTAAAAATAATCACTTAAACAATGTTATAAAATAAATATATTTTCAGGTTACCCTATTCCTGGGCACCAAAAAGGAGCCTGATAAGTAATGTAGAGCACAAATTACTATCTGTGTAAAATTTATGCCTCACAAGTAACACAAATTAACAAACCAAACAAAGTCCTCTCATTTACAGAATTAAATATGACCTGCTCTGTACATTTTAAGATAATCAGATGATCAGAGGTGGACTGTAACTATGAAAGTTCTCATATTTCTTCCTACAAAGAACAGTCTCTGAGTACCCAACCCCAATATCTCAATTGCGTATATTTCTGTTTTTCAGGAAAATTAAATACCCTGGCCTCAGAAACTTCATGTAGTGGATGATGAAGAAATACAGTATGTTAAATGTAACATAAGTATGCTTACGGATCCCACTTCTTTTTTTTTTTTTTTTTTAAGACAGAGTTTTGCTCTTATTGCCCAGGCTGGAGTGCAATGGCACGCTCTCAGCTCACCGCAATCTCTGCCTCCTGGGCTCAAGCAATTCTCCTGCCTCAGCCTCCCGAGTAGCCGGGATTACAGGCATGCGCCACCATGCCCAGCTAATTTTGTATTTTTAGCAGAGACGGAGTTTCTCTATGTTGGTCACGCTGGTCTCAAACTCCTGCCTTCAGGTGATCCACCCGCCTTGGCCTCCCAAAGTGCTGGGATTACAGGCATGAGCCACTACGACCGGCCATGGACAGACACTTCTAAGTTCTGGTTCTTTTTATCTCAAACCCACAAACGATTTTAATATAACAGTGAAAAATCATATCATGTGATTTAAGCTTAAGATCAATGGCAAAGGTACCTTGATATAAATCAATCTGGACAGAAAAAAGAGGCAAATGCTTATGTTGTTAAACTTCAAAAAACAAACCTGAGGTTCTGCAAATACATTCTTAATGCTGTTGATTGGGCCATATGGGACTCCACTGCCTTCAAAGAGATGTAACCACTTGCTGGTCAGTTCCTCTTCAAACCTAAGAAGACAAACAAGGATAAATTTTTTACACTTGAAAGAAGGTAACACAGCCTCTTCTATCATGTGGCCCTCTTTCAAAGCAAGCATTAGTGACAAAAATATGTTTCCTAGTCTTTCTTTATACCTCATTTGAGAGAAGGCTGTCTGTATGAAATGACTTGAGTGGCCATGTAGTGGATAAGAGTAGCCACCCAGGCCCTAATGTTTAAAAATCCATCACTTAGAGATGTAATTCTTCCTATTTCTATTACTATGAACTCTCTGAGCAATTTATGAATTATAATAATAATATCATTGTACTTTGAGCATGAAGTCATTGGGCAATATGCCTTTTAGGTCTCAGGTAGAAGAAATTAGGTTAGAATAGGCACTAACATATTATTCTTCAAAACAAAAAATATAGCTGTTTTAAGAAAGCTTTGGGGAAAGTATGCAAAAATTAATAGTCACAACCATTGGCCTACAAGCAACCTTTGTACTAAGATTTCCTAACCAGCACAACTCAACACAGATTTCAGTTTAGCCAACAAAACTCAAATTCATCCAAATCCTTTGTCTGTTTTATTTCTACCATAATTTTTTTTTTTTTGAGATGGAGTCTTGCTGTGTTGCCCAGGATGGATTGCAGTGGCACCATCTCAGCTCACTACAACCTCTGCCTCTTGGATTCAAGCAATTCTCCTGCCTCAGCCTCCTGAGTAGATGGGACTACAGGCGCATGCCACCACGTCCAGCTAATTTTTGTAATTTTAGTAAAGACAGGGTTTCACCATATTGGCCAGGATGGCCTTGCTCTCTTGACCTCATGATCCGCCCACCTTGGCCTACCAAAGTGCTGGGATTACAGGCATGAGCCACTGTGCCCAGCCTCTACTATAATTTAAAATTGGACTTCACAGACAGAAAAGCATATTGGATTTTCTTTATTTTCTCTAATAGGTCTTAAGGAAGGGGAGGTAACATATTTATGAAATTTACTATTTTCTATTTCGTCTCTCTAAAGACAGTAAACACAGGAATAAAATCTTGGATCTATAGGGACACCTCAACACAATTAGTCTCTAATGTATGAAGCATTTCAGAATGATTGCTTATTAAAATATCAAACCTGTCTTAATTAATTAATAATCCAGGTAGCCAAAGAGATAGTTTTAAAACATTGGCCAAAGTAGACTATTGGCAGCAGGTAAAATGTTTTACTAATTTGGAAGGATTAGTGAAACAATAGTAAAGTATTCATAGACTCCCATTCAGTTCTCCTATACTTAGCTAGAATTAGCTTCAAATCTGCAGACTCCATAGGAAACTGTATTAGAAAAATTTACTTCTTTCACTATTTAAAAAAAAAAAGTGTAAGAATAGTTTCAGTGACTGGGGACAGTGGCTTATGCCTGTAATCTCAACACTTTGGGAGGCCAAGGCAGGTGGATAACCTGAGGTCAGGAGTTCGAGATCAGCCTGATCAACATGGTGAAATGCCATCTCTACTAAAAATACAAAAATTTAGCCAGGCATGGTGGCAGGTGCCTGTAATCCCCACTACTCAGGAAGCTGAGGCAGGAGAATCCCTTGAACTCAGAAGGCAGAGGTTGCAGTGAGCCAAGGTTGCACTGAGCCAAGGTTGCACCATTGTACTCCAGCCTGGCAACAAGAAGGAAACTCCATCTCAAAAAAAAAAAACCAGAATAATTTCAATACTAGATCAATACTGGAGGACACTTCATTGATTGCTTCTAAGAGAACAAATGAAAAATGAGAAATAAAAAGAAAAAACAGAATACAAGTATTTTCCAAAATAAGGCTACTATATGAACAATGATGTTCAATCATATAGTTTTTACTTAAGGATATAATAAATATTTTATAAAGATAGTATTACATTTCACTAGGCATTTAATCAATCCTATCCCACATTCATTTACTGTTGCCCACTATACACCAAGTATTGATTTTGTTTTTAAATATATGCCTTCCATTTTCTCTCCAATTCGATGAATAAGGATTTTTTATTATACATTTTAATTTCACCCCAGTAATGTTAACTACCCCTATTTAGTACACAATAAAATAGTTCACTTCTAAAGATAGTTTTTAAAAAAAATCTGTCCTAGGAATAACAATGCAAGGTTAAACGTTTTGGCTCCAATCAGTTCTTCACATTCTTGCTTTCTTTTCAATGACTGTTCCAGTCATCTCCTGGCCAAGACTTCCTAAAATATATATAGATATATATCATCAGAATGATATATGCTGAAAGAATAAGAAAGCTACTTTGAACCTGGAACCTTTTCAATGAGGGTGTCAATTATTTAGGTTTTCCTAAACGGGGTGTTAAAACAGCCTGATAAATTTTCAAGACAACAGTATTTATCGCGACTGGACTCACGAAAGTGGCATGAATGATCACAGTAAATGCATGTCAATATCCAAACCAACCCATGGCTGCAGGTTAGCCAACAGAAAACTCAGGGTAATAGCTGAAGTGTTAGTATTTATATAAGCTTTTCATCACTGGGCTAAAGAGAGGGATTTATTAAATGATATGGAAAACAATGGATGCGCTCTGTGAATGAGACTGCGGGAGCTGTAGTTGTGACCACTGTGTCTTTGCGTGGGTGTGGGTGTGGAAAGGTTCTGAAATGCCAGGAACTTAATCAGAAAAAGACAGAACATCATTGCATTCCACTGCTTTCAGAGGACATATCCATCATTTTTTTCTAAAAATTTATCTCTTGATCTAAATTGGGTGTGGAATCCTTTCCTTTATCTATGCAAAAAGCTGTAAGCACATGTTTTTATTAACCACAAAAATTCTGCTAAAAAAAAATAGAAAGAGCTAATATCTAAGTTATCTAAATAACTGAGGGCAATAGATTCCAGCAGATAAGACAAAAAAGGTGTCCTCAGATCCAGCTTAGCAAGTGAAGCGAGGACCTTCACTGGGAAATTATTTGGAGACTTACGAACAATTCAAATTTAATTGGCAACTTACTATATCAACACCTATATTTCATTCTAGATTTTTGTAAATTCACCTAATGCTGGCAGTGAGTATTATGGATCAAATGTCATCATTTAGGTAGACGAAGCACAGCTGATGTTAAATTTCCTGACATCGAAATTCCACCTTGAAACATTCTTCTCCTTATAAAATGAATAAAAGTTGCAAATGAGCCAAATACAAGACCAGAGAGAAACTAATAAGAAATATCTGCCATGAAGGTGAGAGTTGGAAATAATTGTGACATTAATGATGACTAAATGCTGGTCATTAAATTGTTTAATCTATATTTTGTCAACCACACTATACGGTATTATCCTCATTTGACCAATAGGAAACTCAGGTTCAGAGAAATTAACTTGTTCAAATTCATACAGCTTTTAGAGTCAGAAGTCATGTTTAAAGCTGAGACTGCTTAACTCCAAAACCACGTTCTAACACATAATGACTGTAGCAGAACACATTCGGAATGCATAGCTTCACATATTTTATGCATTATATATGGTCACAGCTAAAAAATGAAGGAGCAGAGGTGAAATTGTTCATTTTTTTGCACTCATAATATGCTTCTTGACTTCTATCCTATATACCTCAGTATATATTATTATACTAATCCACATTCATTCCTGATGCTTTTAGCAAGAGTTTATTTTGCATCTGCCATGGAGACTGCAATAAAAAAGACAGTCCCTGTGTTAAGAGTTCATATAGTCTAATGGAGAACACAGCTATGAAAATAGATGTATTACAATGCAGGATGCTGAGGCAAAGATATCAAGAAACAACTTATGGGTGAAGCACCAAAAAGGGAGACTTGCACTGGACCCACAGAGGCAGGAAAGGGTTCAAAAACAAATAGTTCCATTTACACTGTGATTATCACAGTCCGGGCTCTTGATTCTGCACACTCAGACCATAGCAATATCTGGTTAAAAACATATTGCCTCCAATATTCCTCCTTCCAAAAAGTCACCGATGTTAGGTGACTTTTTTGAGCTGAGTGTTTTAGCTGAGTGTTGAAAGACAAGTTAGAATTAGATATGTGAAAGGTGGGAGGAAGGCTCTTCCAGGTAGAGAGAGCAATATGTACAAAGATCTAACTTGGAAAGAATCTGAAATCTCCTGTGCCCCAAGTGGCAGAAGATGAAATGTGACAGAGAGTTTAGAACCAGAATGCAAAGCAACTTGTCTGCTATGCTAAGAATATTGGATTTTTTCTTGCAACAAGGAATCCAGAGAGGTCTTTAAGCAGGGGACTGACCTACTCAGCACTGATGCAGACAATGGGCTGATTTAGATGAGACTAGAGATGTAGGGCTGATGTAGATGAGAAGCTTGACAGGCGGCAACATAGTCTTTGCCTTTGATGTATCCAAAATCTGCCAATCAATATCTTCTATAGTATTATCAATAACAAACAAGTTTCCCATTTGAAAAAAAAAAAAAACTGTTTTCTAGACATTCCTACCCCTTTTAATTACTTATTTGTCTGTTTTCAATCCACCATCATTCCCAAGCCTCTGAAATCTGGTTTGGTCACGAATGCCTTTCCTTACCCAGTCTCTAAAGGTCTCCAGTGACCGTCTGTCAAATCCAATATTGTTTTCTTGGTTGTCATACTAAATCCCTGTGTAGTACTTGATGATGTTGACTATTTTACCTGGAGGTCTTATGACACCATTCTCCCTTGGTTTCCTAGATGTTTTTTTTTTCACAGTCTTGCTCTGTCACCCAGGCTGGAGTTCAGTGGTGCAATCTCGGCTCACTGCAACCTCCGCCTCCCATGTTCAAGAGATTCTCCAGCCTCAGCCTCCAGAGTAGCTGACATTACAGGTGCCACCACCACGCCTGGCTGATCTTTGTATTTTTAGTAGAGAGAGGGGTTTCACCATGTTGGCCAGGCTGGTCTTGAACTCCTGACCTCAGGTGATCCTCCTGCCTCAGCCTCCCAAAGTGCTGAGATTACAGGTGTGAGCCACCACACCCAGCCCTTCCTTGATTCTCTAAATACCTCTTTGGATGTTTGTGCTTTTTTTTGGACACTCTCAATATTCTTTGTTCTCTTTTACTCACCTAAGTCATCTTGTCATCCCTATGCAGATAACACCCAAATCCATATTACCGGCCCAGACCTTTCTTCCCCTAGTTCCCTTTTTCTACATACCATAGGATAATTCTGCTCAAATGCATTTGCATCCCCATGATAACATGACCATGGAAGATTTTATAATTTCCATTTCCCTCATAAACCTAGAATTCCTCACTTGCCAGTACTCACACCCTTTGCTAAACCTGGAACTCCTTTCTTTCCATCATTTCTTATAATTTAGATACAATTGTCTTGTAGAATCAACTACTCCTCCATTCACACTGTAACTATCACAGTCCTGGCTCTTGATTCTGCACACTCAGACTATAACAATGTCTGGTTAAAAACATATTGCCTCCAATATTCCTCCTTCCAAAAAGTCACCGATGTTAGATGTATCTCAAGTCTGTCTGACTCTCTCTTTCCCCAGGACCACTGTCTTCTCTCACACTAAAACAGACTGTTTCTTGACTGCTATTTACGAAGTAATTAAAAGATAATTGGCACTCAATATTTGCTGATGATTTGGAAAGAATAAGAGACTCTCAGTCACATTCGTTTGAATTAATGTAGTACATAATTGTCTCCTAAAACCTTGTAAAGACTATGTTTAATCAGACCCAGACATTGAGAGAAGGAAGACAATTTGAGACCCTTAAATTAAAATGGAATAGCATAGCATCTCCTCTTACTTTTTCTTTGAGACTTGTCCCTAAATTCTGTGTGTCTTGCAGAAAGTGTTGGAGTATGTCTTAGGAAAAAAAAAATTCACATTTGAAAAACTGACTAACATACAAATGCTTAAACATCATGTTTCAATTTAGGGACTTCCTATACTTTCCAGAGTCTTAAGATCTCAGGAATTCAAATGACCTTAAAAATCCATTCTTTTAGAGTGACAGCAGCAAGATGAAAGAATAGGCATTCTACAGCTTAACTCCTCCACAAAGAAATCCAACTAGTAACTATCATCAGATAAAAGTACCAGTGTGAATATCCAAGGACTTAGGAGGCTGAGACACCCAATTGTGCCACAAAACTGAGAAAAACCATAATCAAATAGTAAGAACAATTCTCTGACCATTTCACTTCTCTCCCAAGCCAAAACAGTACCACACACAGAGAATTGTCCTACATTCACAATTTCTGCAGTGGGAAAAGTGGAGCTCAAAACAGACACTCAGGTTTCCCACCATTCTGAGAACCCATGAGAAATTTTGGGAGTACCAGCAGGGCTAGACCACCTAGGCTCAGTTAGAAAAAAAGCACAAGGTTGGGCTCATAGCAACAAATATATAAACCTTGGTGCTTGCTCTGCATTTGGGCCAATGAAGGTACCACACAAGAGAAACTAGCCAACAGCATTATGCTGCAGGAAACACAGACCACTGGTCTTCCAGGCTTGAACCCATGACCAGCCTCCACACAAAGCTAGTGCTCTCATTGAGTCTTTCCCAGATTGATTCCAGACAGCTGCTGTACTAGCTGTATAAGTCAAGGAACTCAAGCCTGGGTGACACTGGCCATGGTTGTCCTGGACTTAGAGCTCCTTCTAGTGCTGCAATAGCTATAGCGATCATAGGCTTTGGGACCACTACAGAGGGTTTGATCAAAATTTCTCAACAGGCTCACTGTTGAGGAATATTACTAGGCATAGCCAGATGGTGAGGACTGTAACAAATATCTCCTTCAATTCACAGGCATCAAAACACAACCACAAATAGCAAGAACAATCAAGGAAACATAACATCACCAAATGGACAAAACAATGTGCTGGGGACTGACCTTGAAGAGATGGAGATGACTGAAGTGCATGACAAAGTATTCAAAATAGCAGAGTTTTTTGTTTGTTTTGATATGGAGACTCATTCTGTCGCCAGGCTGGAGTGCAGTGGCACAATCTCAGCTCACTGCAACCTCTGCCTCCTGAGTTTAAGCAATTCTCCTTCCTTAGCCTCCTGAGTAGCTGGGACTACAGGTGCACACCACCACGCCCAGCTAATAATTGCATTTTTAGTAGAGATGTGTTTCACCATGTTGGCCAGGATAGTCTCGATCTCTTGACCTTGTGATTGCCTGCCTTGGCCTCCCAAAGTGCTGGGATTACAGGTGTGAGCCACTGCACCCAACCCCAAATAGCAGTTGTAAGGAAACTCAGTGAACTTAAAGAAAATATAGAGAAGCAAATATTAAAGAAATTGAGATAATTTTTAAAAATCCAAAATCCTGGAACTAAAAATGAAGTGAACCCCCCCAAAAAAACTGCAATAGAGAACATTGGAAGCAGAATTGACCAAGAAGAATAAACATCTGTGAATTCAAAGTCAGATTATTTGGTAATATATAAACAGTGGAGAAAAAGAAAAAAAAGAAATGAAGAATGCTTAATGGATGTATGAGACCACATTAAAAGAACCACTATTGGTGTTCAAGAGAGTGGAGAAAGGTAAAGGGGTACAACCATACTTAAAGAAATAAGAGCAGGAAACCTCCAAAACCTGGGGAAAGATATAAATATTTTTGTACAGAAAAATCAAAGATCTCCAAATGGATTTCATCAAAATCAGGCTAATAAATTCATATTATAATCTAACTGTCAAATATCAAAACCACAGAGAGATACTGAAGGCAACAAGAGAAAAGAAGCAATTAACATATAAGCAAGTTTAAATACATTTGGCAGAAGACGTCTCAATGGAAAACACCTATAGGTCAGGAGAGAGTGAAATGATATATTTAACACACTGAAGGAAAATAACTGTCAGCTAAGAATACTGTACCCAGCATGTTATCCTTCAGAAAAGAAGAAATAAAGACTTTTCTAGACACATAAAAGCTGAGGAAATCCATCCTGCCTCTTCAGAAACACTAAAAAGCATTCTTCAAGCTGAAAGAATAGGACATGAGTAAGTAATATGAAAAATTTGAAAGTGTAAAACTCACTGATAAAAGTACACAATCAAATTCAGAATATACTCATATGGTAATGATGGTGTGTAAATTACTTGTATCTTTAGAATGAAGGTTAAAAGATAAAACTATTAAAAACAATAATAACTATAATAATTTGTTGAAGGATATACAATGTAATGTGATGAATGTTGTGACATAAAAATTCAACATGTGGAGAAGAGGGAGTGAAGTGAAAGTGCAGAGTTTTTTTGTTGTTGCAATCAAAATTTGTTATTAACTTACAATAATGTTCTATAACTATTGTTATTGCTACAACTATTACAAAAACCTAAGTTTTTGTCAATTTCATGGTATTCACAAAGAAATAATACACAAAAAATTAAAAACAAGAAATTAAAACATACTACTAGAAAAAAAAACAAAAAACAATTGACCACAAAGGAAGACAGCAAGAGAGAAGGAAAAGAAAAAGTATCTACAAAACAACTACAAAATAATGAATGAAATGGCAGTATTAACTCCCTGCCTATCTATAAGCACATTGAATTTGTTGGATCAAATTCTTCCCCCGACCCCCCCAAAAAAGAGCAGAGTAGTTGAATGGATTAAAAAACAGAAACAAAAAGAAAAACCAGTTGGTTTTCTTTTCTTGTAGTATGCTGATTACAGGAGACTCCCTCATCTTTAAGGATATCCTTAGACTTATAAGAGTACTTATACTCTGAAAAAACAGGCATTAATGCAAAAATTGTAAAAATAATAGAGAAGGACATTATATAATAATAATGGAATCACTTCAGCAAGAGGACATAACAATTGTAAATACATATGTACCCAAACTGCAACACCTAAATATATAAAGCAAATATGAATAGTTCTAAAAGGAGAGATTACTGGCCCTACAATAGTAGTAAAAGACTTTAATATGCCATTTTAAAAAATAAACATATCATCTAGACAGAAAATCAAGGAACCATTAACCTTAATAATAATCTAGGCCAAATGGACGTAGACATACGCAGAACATTCCATCCAACTCATTCTTCTCTACGACATGTAAAATATTCTCCAGGACAAATTACATATTAGGCTACAAAACAAGTCTTAAAAAATTTAAGATTGAGTCAGGCATGGTGGCTCTCACCTGTAATCCCAGAACTTTGGGAGGCCAAGGCAGGCAGATCACATGAATTCAGGAGTTTGAGACCAGCCTGGCCAACATGGTGAAACCCCTTCTCTACTAAAAATACAAAAGAGAGGAAGGAAAGAAGGAAGGAAGGAAGGAAGGAAGGAAGGAGGGAGGGAGGGAGGGAGGGAGGGAGGGAGGGAGGAAGGAAGGAAGGAAGGAAGGGAGGGAGGAAGGAAAGAAGGAAAAGAAAGATTAGCTGGGCCTGGTGACACATGCTTGTAATCCCAGCTACCTGGGAGGCTGAAGTAGAAGAATCGCTTAAACCTGGGAGGTGGAAAATGCAGTGAGCCAAGATCATGCCATTGCACTCCAGACTGGGCAACAAGAGTGAAACACTGTAAAAAAAAAAAAAAAAAAAAAAAAAAATTAAGATTGAAAACAAATGAACTAAATTTTCTGACCAAAACAGTACAAAAATAGGTATCAGTAATAGAAGGAACTTCAGAAAATTCACAAATGGAAATGAAACAACATGCTCCTGAACAATAAATGAGTCAATGAAGAAAGTAAAAGAAAAATTTTAGGGCTGAGTGTGGTGGCTCACACCATTAAAGCAGCACTTTGGAAGGCCAAGGTGAGAGAATCATTTGAGGTCAAGAGTTAAGACCGGTCTGGGAAACACAGTGAGACCCTATTTCTATACACAAAAAAAAGTTTTAAAAAAAATAGCCAGGTGTAGTAGAATTTGCCTATAGTCCAAGGAGGCAGAGGCAAGAGTTTCTCTTGAGCCCAGGAGTTTAAGGTTAGAGTAAGCTATGATTATATTACTGCATTCTAGCCTGGGCCACAGTGCAAGACCTCACCTCTACTGGGGAAAAAAAAGGAAGAAAGAAAAGAAATCAAAAAATTTTAAATTTCTTGACATGAATATAAATGGATACACAACATACCAAAACCTATGAAATAGAAAAGTAGTTCTACAAGGGAAGTTTACAGCAATAAATGTTTACATCAAAAAGTAAAAAGATTAAAAATAAACAATCTAATCATGTACCTCATGGAACTAAAAAAAAAAAAAAAAAAAAGACCAACCCCAAAATTATAAATCAATGGAAAGATTTAAAATCAGATCAGAAATAAATAGGAACTACAAAAACAATAAAGAAAATAAAAACAAAACAAAGAATTGGGTTTTGAAAAGGTAAACTAACAACAAATCATTGGGAGGACCAAGTGTTTTAAAGAAGAAGACCCAAATAAATAAATTTTTTAAAAATTTTAAAAATTACAACTAATATCACAAAATACAAATAAGCATGAGAGATTATTATGAACAATGATATGGCAGCATATTGGATAACTGAGGAGAAACAGATACATTCCCAAATATACTCAACCTACCACAATTGAATTTAATGAAACAATATCACTAATAAAAAATCTACTATCAAAGAGAAGCCCAGGACCTGATGGTTTCATAGCTGAATTCTACAAAACAGTTAAAGAACTAATGCCAATAATTCTCAAGCTCTTTCAAAAACTGAAGAGGAAAGAATACTTATAAACTTATTTTACAAGGCCAACATTACTCTGATACCAAAACCAGACAAAAACATAACTATAAAAGAACATTACAGGCCAATATCCCTGAAGACCACAGATGCAAAAGTCCCCAACAAAATACTAGCAGACGGAGTTCAACAGCATATTATGATTATCCCAGGGATACAAAGATGGTTCAACCTATGTATGTCAATAAATCTGATACATCATATTAACAGAATAATCATTTCAGTTGATGCAGAAAAAACATTTGACAAAATTTAACAAAACTAAACATTCTTTCATGATTTAAAAAAAAAAAACCCTCCACAAATTAAGTATACAAGAAACCAGGCACAGTGGCTCATGCCTGTATTCCCAGCATTTTGGGAGGCCAAAGTAGGAGGATCCCTTGAGCTTAGGAGTTTGAGACTAGCCTGGCAAAATTCATGCTCTACAAAAAATACAAAAATTAGCTAGGCATGGTGGTGAGTGCCTGTAGATCCAGCTACTTGAAAGGCTGAGGTAAGAGCATCACTCGAGCCTGGGAGGTTGAGGTTGCAATGAGCCATGATGATAATGCCACTGCATTGTAGCCTGGGTGAAAGAGCAAGATGGTGTCTCAAAAAAAAAAAAAAAAAAAAGAAAGAACGAACGTGTATATCTAGATATATAGACAGATAGAGACATAGTTGAAAAAAGTTAAAAATATAAAATTCCATTGTTTTCTACATTCCTTCAAAGTCATTGTCTAATGTATATTAAAAATATTACTAGTAATAGGAAACTCACAGGCAGTCAGGTTACTGGAAGTCTTCAAATAAACACAGGAAGTATGCTACAATACACCTGAGCTTTGAATAGATTTGGGTTAGAGTCACAAGCCCAATTGTCAACAGGACCTTCATAAAAATCTCAACTAATTAAGATTAACATTTTTCCAAATGAACCATTTATTAAGCATTTAGTAAGTTCAAGGCTCTGTGCTAAGCACATTTTACTAGTACAGATTATTTAATTCTTCCAACATCCTATGGGGTAAGTATTAATACCATTATTATGTTCATTTTAAAGATAAGCAAATCAATATTTTTAAAATATAAGTAACTTTTTGGATTCACATAAAATTATGCAGCAAGCAGAAATTTTATCCTGGGTCCAATGCTCATTTGTTAATTACCACTTTCTACTGGATGACTTCTGGGGGTGAAGTTCATGAGAGTAGACCATACAAAGCTCTGTGAGTGATGTGCTGCTGAAGACCAGTCCCACACAGAGGGCTTAAAAAGGCAGTAGGTATTTAAAATACAATATCTTAGTGTTGCATTAACTGAAGCCTTTTATGTACCAGGCACCACAAGAAATACTATTTCTAGTCTTCCTAAGACATGAGTTTTATTATCTTCATGATTGAGGAAACTGAGGCTTAGAGAGGTAGATAGGGCAATGTCTGGATCTGAAGGCTCAAATCTCTTCATTGGGGGAGACCTTGAATTGGTATTTTTCTGCATTCATTCAGTAGAGTAGACTCACCAGATATTAAAAACAATGCAAATAAACTCTAAGATATAGGACCACCCTTAGGACATTGGCAATTGAGTTAAGGCCACTTGGGAGCACTGGGAAGGTTGCCTAGGAGGCTCTACCCACTTCTGACTTCCTTCCAACTAACCACTGATCAACCCTATGTTTCCAAAATGTCTTGTAACATTAGCAACGATTCTGTAAACTGATTCTTTCAAGAATGCTATGAAAAAAGACAAATGCTTCATATTTGGAATATGAAAAATTGAAGGACAAAGGTATCCACATTCAAGTCTACATTCTAGTCCCATAGCTCATCTCACTACACACTGCTGCCTTATATAGAAGATAATCAATAAATAAAATTCATTGAGAAGATAAGCCTGACATTTCATCTTAATCTAGTTTTGTGACCATGGGCAAGTTGCTTAACTTCTCTGAGTTTCAATTTTCTCATTTGTTCTAAGGAAATTATAATAATATAATAGTTGTGAATTGCTTAGCACAGTGCATAGCAACAGTAAATATCACTTATTTATTAGTGATTTCCTAAGGGTAGACAGAGAAAGAAGTAGAACCTCTCAGCAGAAAATAGACACATTTTCAGCTGTATTAAATTTTGCCCAATTGCACTTTAAAGCAATTGATGCCATTCACTACTTCCACCATGCTCCATATTCTCGCCAACTTTTGTTATTGTCTGATAGAAGGAGAATGGTATATCTCATGGTTATTTAAAGTTCCCACAACTGGAGAAATTAAACATCTTTTCATAAGCCTAAGGGTCATCAGATGTCGAGGGTTGTCTTTTTTTTTTTTTTTTTTTTTTCAGTGAAACTGTCTTCTTATGGACCTACAGGAATTTTGGAGTGGTCTAGATATAAATCCTTTATCAGTTACACGAATTTCAAATTTCTTCTCCTAGACTATAGCTTCTCTTTTAATTACCTTTTTCATATAGAAGCTATTTTAATCACACAAATTATTCTTGTCCTTCAAGGTTTTTGCTTTTGTGTTGGTTTAAAAAATAGTGCCTGCCTCATAAGCTTACTATGAGATGTTAAATGAATTAACACTTTGAAAGTGTTCAGAACAATGCATGGTACAAGTAAGTGCTATATAAGTGTCAAATAAACAAAACTACACTAACATTTGTGAGGAGGCAAGCTGTTGGCAGGGAAGGGAAAGACACTAGGAAGAAGTTTTTAGAAACAAAAACTTGGTACAGGGGTGAATTCCATACATGCATTACCTATAGGAAATGTCCCTTTGGACAAATCTGAGTAAATCCAAACCAAACCAACAAGGCTCTGCAAGATCCAGCCTGCGGTCTACAATTCGGTAACTATAAACAGGCCTGTGACACTTCTGTAACCCACAGAGAAACAGCTGGAATTTGTTGGTCGGCATTTCTACCGTAAACAGAATCACAGATTTAATATTTCCTGTAATTTCCTCAGATCTTATTTCCTCTTAGGAATTATCTCTACATATTACTGATAAATTATGGTTAAAGTTATCTTTTCTCCTTCTAGCATTTATGAGCTCTCCATTGTCTGAATGTCAATTTGTAGGCCACACAAAAGACAAAGTAAGAGTCCAAAAAGGAATCTTGGCAATGCTTTTGGTCTCAAGATGGCTCAGTATATTCCATACAACTTGCTCTTAAAGACAACAGGTTATATAGGTTAATGTATTAAGGCTCACAGTTATTATTAACACATTAACAATATTGTCCATACTAATAATCATTCACAGTTCAGATGTAAATTGTTTTGTACAGATTTTGAATGAAATGTGGATCATATATTACAATCGTTTGGCCTGACCAGAATTGCTATGACCGTCTGTACAGCCTAAGCTATGTCAATGAAAGCATGATATAGGAAAGTTACCAACAATACCAAGGTCCAGTCATACCTCACACCAGAGGCTACTTATACTAAAAAATGAGTCTTTTTAATTAATATCTCTTTGTGAAGAACTACTGGTAAAATAATACAAAATTATTGAAGAAAAAATATTTAAATATCAAGAGACAAAGGAAGAAATAAAATCAACTATAACCTTACCATAGAAATAATTTTGGTTTATGCATAATTTTAGCATTTTTATATAAATGTGGATGTTTACTTTTTATTATTTTCTCCATAACATCATTCTGTAACAAATGTATATTTATAAAATTAAAAAGTGATCATAATCTTTTGTAACCATTTTAAACTCAGCAGTCATATACTCTGGTGCAGAAATAGTGACCTACTATGGCTGAAGAATATTCATTATATGGATATATCATAAGTTACTAGAGCTAACCTGTGATATTTATGTTTTATTTTCCTAAAATTTCTGAGTACTTCTTCAATAAACATCATTGCAGATAAAACTCTATATATGATCTTACTTCACTAGGATCCATTCTTGGAAAGGGAAATCTTTTAAATGTGTATAATTTCAAAACTGTTCTATATTCATCCATTGAACAAGTTTTATTGAGTTCTTACTAAATAAAAGGCATTGTGTAGGGTTACAGCAGTGAACAAAATAGACAAAAATTCTAATGTCCAAGATTGCCAAAAGGAGAGATAAGTAAATAAAATCTGTATTATTTGTGAAATTGCTATGGAGAAAAGTTAAGCAGAAAAATAAAGCCCTTTGTGAAGAGTCACACTTCTTAATAGGGTAACTTAAGAAGGTCTCAGTGAGAAGAATAAGTGTCAAATGTATTATATAAGCAGTTTCTCTCACCAAAACTCGATATTATCATTTTTATCATTGACTTGATTTTTTTATTATACTTTAAGTTTTGGGATACATGTGCAGAATGTGCAGGTTTGTTACATAGGTATACACGTGCCATGGTGGTTTGCTACACCCATCAACCCATTATCTACATTAGATATTTCTCCTAATGCTATCCCTCCCCTAACCCTCACCTCCCAACAGGCCCCAGTGTGTGATGTTCCCCTCCCTGTGTCCATGTGTTCTCATTGTTCATCTCCCACTTATAAGTGAGAACATGCGGTGTTTGGTTTCCTGAGCCTGCGTTACTTTGCTGAGAATGATAGTTTCCAGCTTCATCCATGTCCCAGCAAAGGACATTAACTCATCCCTTTTTAGGGCTATATAGGATTCCATGGTGTATATGTGTCATGTTCTTTATCCAGTGTATCTTTGATGGGCATCTGGGTTGGTTCCAAGTCTTTGCTATTGTGAACAGTGCCACAATAAACATACGTGTGCATATGTTTTTATACTAGAATATTTTATAATCCTTTGAGTATATACCCAATAACAGGACTGCTAGGTCAAATGGTATTTCTATTCATACATCCTTGAGGAATCGCCACACTGTTTTCCACAATGGTTGAACTAATTTACACTCTCACCAACAATGTATAAGCATTCCTATTTCTCCACACCCTCTAAAGCATCTGTTGTTTCCTGACTTTTTAATGATTGCCATTCGAACTGGTGTGAGATGGTATCTCATTGTGGTTTTGATTTCCATTTCTCTAATGATTAGTGATAATGAGCTTTCTTTCATGTTTATTGGCTGCATAAATGTCTTCTTTCGAAAAGTGTTTGTCCATATACTTTGCCCACTTTTTGATGGGGTTGTTTGTTTTTTCTTATAAGTTTGTTGAAGTTCCTTGTAGATTCTGGATATTAGCCCTTCGTCAGATTGATAGATTGCAAACATCTTCTCCCATTCCGTAGGTTGTCTGTTCACTCTGATGATAGTTTCTTTTGAAGATGTTTTTTGCAGAAGCTCTTTAATGTAATTAGATCCCATTTGTCAATTTTGGCTTTTGCTGCTACTGCTTTGTGAAGTCTTTGCCTATGCCTATGTCCTGAATAGTGTTGCCTAGGTTTTCCTCTAGGGATTTTACGGTTTTAGGTCTTAAATTTAAGTCTTTAATTCATCTTAATTTTTGTATAAGGTGTAAGGAAGGGGTCCAGTTTCAGTTTTCTGCATATGGCTAGCCAGTTTTCCCAACACCATTTATTAAATAGGGAATCCTTTCCTCATTGCTTGTTTTCATCAGGTTTGTCAAAGATCAGATGGTTGTAGATATGTGGCACTATTTCTGAGGCCTCTGTTATGTTCCATTGGTCTAAATACCTGTTTTGGTACCAGTACCACACAGTTTTGGTTACTGTAGCCTTGTAGTATAGTTTGAAGTCTGGTAGGGTGATGCCTCCAGCTTTCTTTTTGCATAGAATTGTCTCATGGGATCTTTTTCGGTTCCATATAAAATTTAAAGTAGTTTTTTTCTAATTCTGTGAAGAAAATCAATGGTAGCTTGATGGAAATAGCATTGAATCTATAAATTACTTTTGGCAGTATGGCCATTTTCATGATATTGATTCTCCCTATCCATTTGCATGGAACGTTTTTGTTTCTGTACTCTCTTATTTCCTTGAGCAGTGGTTTTGTAGTTCTCCTTGAAGAGGTCCTTCACATCCCCTATAGGTTGTATTCCTTGGTATTTTATTCTCTTTGTAGCACTTGTGAATGGGAATTCACTCATGATTTGGCTCTCTGTTTGTCTATTATTGTTGTATAGGAATGCTTATGTTTTTTGCACATTGATTTTGAATCCTGAGACTTTGCTAAAGTTGTTTATCAGCTTAAGGGGATTTTGGGCTGAGACAATGGGGTTTTCTAAATATACAGTCATGTCATCTGCAAACAGAGACAAATTGACTTCCTCTCTCCCTATTTGAATATCCTTTATTTCTTTCTCTTGCCTGACTGCCCTGGCCAAAATTTCCAATACTCTGTTGAATAGGAGTGGTGAGAGAGAGCATCCTCGTCTTGTGGTGGTTTCCAAAGGAAATGCTTCCAGCTTTGCCCATTCATTATGATATTGGTTGTGGGTTTGTCATAAATAGCACTTATTATTTTGAGATATGTTCCATTAATATTTAGTTTATTGAGAGCTTTTAGCATGGAGCAGTGTTAAAGTTTATCAAAGGCCTTTTCTGCATCTATCGAGATGATCATGTGGTTTTTGTCATTGGTTCTGTTTATGTGATGGATTATGTTATTGATTTGCATATGCTGAACCAGCCTTGCATCCCAGGGATGAAGCCAACTTGATTGTAATGGATAAGCTTTTTGATTTACTGTTGGATTCAGTTTGCCAGTATTTTATCGGGGATTTTTCGCATTGATGTTCATCAAGGATATTGGTCTGAAATTTCTTTTGTTGTGTCTCTGAAAGGTTTGGGTATCAGGATGCTGCTGACCTCATGAAATGAGTTAGGGATGAGTCCCTCTTTTTCTATTTTTGGAATCGTTTCAGAAGGAGTGTTACCAGCTCCTCTTTGTACCTCTGGAAGAATTCAGCTGTGAATCCATCTGGTCCTGGACCAGATGGGCCAGAATTGATCTGTCTCAGTAGGCTATTCATTACCGCCTCAATTTCAGAACTTGTTATAGGTCTATTCAGGGATTCAACTTCTTCCTGGTTTGTCTAGGGAGAGTGTATGTGTCGAGGAATTCATCCATTTCTTCAAGATTTTCTAGTTTATTTGCATAGAGAGATGTTTATAGTATTCTCTGAGGGTAGTCTGTATTTCTGTGAGATCCGTCATGATATCCCCTTTATCATTTCTTATTGTGCCTATTTGATTCTTCCCTCTTTTCTTCTTTATTAGTCTGGCTAGTAGTATATCTATTTTGTTAATCTTTTCAAAAAACCAGCTCCTGGGTTCATTGATTTTTTGAAGGGGTTTCATGTCTCTATCTCCTTGAGTTCTGCTCTGATCTTAGTTATTTCTTGTCTTCTGCTAGCTTTTGAATTTGTTTGCTCTTGCTTCTCTAGTTCTTTTAATTGTGATGTTAAGGTGTCAATTTTAGATCTTTCTCCCTTTCTCCCGTGGGCTTTTAGTGCTATAAATTTCCCTCTGAACACTGCTTTAGCTGGGTCCCAGAGATTCTGGTACACTGTGTCTTTGTCCTCATTGGTTTCAAAGAACTTATTTATTTCTGCCTTAATTTTTTCAATTTACCCAGTAGTCATTCAGGAGCAGGTTGTTCAGTTTCCATGTAGTTGTGAGGTTTTGGGTGAGATTCTTAATCCTGAGTTCTAATTTGATTGCACTGTTGTCTGAGAGACTGTTTGTTATGATTTCCATTCTTTTACATTTGCTGAAGAGTGTTTTACTTCCAATTATGTGGTCAATTTTAGAATAAGTGTGATGTGGTGCTGAGAAGAATGTATATTCTGTGAATTTGGGTGGAGAGTTATGTAGATGTCTATTAGGTCCACTTAGTCCAGAGCTGAGTTCAAGTCCTGAATATCTTTGTTAATTTTCTGTCTTGTTGAGCTGTCTAATATTGACAGTGGGGTGTTAAAATCTCACAATATTATATAGATGTGGACTACAAAGAGTCTACGTCTCTTTGTAGCTCTCTAAGAATTTGCTTTATGAATCTGGGTGCTCCTGTATTGGGTGCATATATATTTAGGACAGTTAGCTCTTCTTGCTGTGTTGATCCCTTTTTATTAAGCAATGCTCTTCCTTGTCTTTTTTGATCTTTGTTTGGTTTAAAGTCTGTTCTATCAGAGACTAGGATTCCAACCCCTGTTTTGTTTGTTTGTTTGTTTTGGTTTTTTATTTTTGTTTTTTTTTTTCATTTGCTTGGTAAATCTTTCTCCATCCCTTTATTTTGAGTCTATGTGTGTCACTGCATATGAGATGGGTCTCCTGAATACAGCACACTGATAGGTCCAATTTGCCAGTCTTTGTCTTTTAATTGGAGCATTTAGCCCATTTATATTTAAGGTTAATATTGTTATGTGTGCATTTGATCCTGTCATTATGATGCTAGCTGGTTATTTTGCCCATTAGTTGATGCAGTTTCTTCATAGTGTTGATTGTCTTTACAATTTGGTACATCTTTGCAGTGGCTCGTACTGGTTTCTCTTTTCCATTTTTAGTGCTTCCTTCAGGAGCTCTTGTAAGGCAGGCCTGGTGGTGACAAAATCTCTCAGCATTTGCTTGTCTGTAAAGGATTTTATTTCTCCTTCACATATGAAGCGTAGTTTGTTGGGATATGAAATTCTGGGCTGAATATTCTTTCTTCAAGAATGTTGACTATTGACTCCACTTTCTTCTGGCTTGTAGGGTTTCTGCAAAGAGATTCACTGTTAGTCTGATGGGTTTCCCTTTGTGGGTGACTCAACCTTTCTCTCTGGCTGTCCTTAACATATTTTCCTTCATTTCAACCTTGGTGAATCTAATTACATGCCTTGGGGTTGCTCTTCTCAAGGAATATCTTTCTGGTGTTCTCTGTATTCCCTGAATTTGAATCTTGGCCTGTCTTGCTAGGATGGGGAAGTTCTCCTGGATAATATCCTGAAGAGTGTTTTCCTACTTGGTTCCATTCTCCCTGTCACTTTCAGGTACACCAATCAAACATAGGTTTGGTGTTTTCACACAGTCCCATGTTTCATGGAGGCTTTGTTTGTTCCTTTTCATTCTTTTTTTATCTAATCTTGTCTTCAAATTTTATTTCATTAAGTTGATCTTCAATCTCTGATATCCTTTCTTCTGCTTGATTCATTTGGCTATTGATATTTGTGTATGCATAATGAAGTTCTCATGCTGTGTTTTTCAGCTCCATAAGGTCATTTACGTTCTTCTCTAAATGCTTATTCTAGTTAACAATTCTCTAATGTTTTCAAGGTTCTTATCTTTCTTACATTGGGTTAGAACATGCATCTTTAGCTTGGAGGAGTTTGTTATTACCCACCCTCTGAAGCCTACTTCTGTCAATTCATCAAATTCATTCTCTGTCCAGTTTTGTACCCTTGCTGGTGAGGTGTTGTGATCTTCTGGAGGAGAAGAGGCATTCTGGTTTTTGAAATTTTCAGCCTTTTTGTGCTGGTTTTTCCTCATCTTCATGGATTTATCTACTTTTGATCTTTGATGTTGGTAACCTTGGGGTGAGGTTTTTGTGTGGATGCACTCTTTGTTGAAGTTGATGCTATTCCTTTCTGTTTGTTAGTTTTCCTTCTAACAGTCAGGACCCTCAGCTGCAGGTCTGCTGGAATTTACTGGAGGTACATTCCAGACCCTTTTTGCCTGGGTATCACCAATGGAGGCTACAGAACAGGAAAGACTGCTGCCTGTTCCTTCCTCTGGAAGCTTCATCCAAGAGGGGCACCTGACAGATGGCAGCCAGAGCTCTCTTGTATGAGATGTCTGTCGACCTCTGCTGGGAGGTATCTCCCAGTCAGGAGGCATGGGGGTCAGGGACCCACTTGAGGAGGCAGTATGGCCCTCAAGCAGAGCTTGAATGCTGTGCTGGGAGATCCGCTGCTCTCTTCAGAGCCGGCAAGCAGGAAAATTTAGGTCTGCTGAAGTTGTGCCCATAGCTGTCCCTTCCCCCAGGTGCTCTGTCCTAGGGAGATGGGAGTTTTTATCTATAAGCCCCTAACTGGGGCTGCTGCCTTTCTTTCAGAGATACCCTGCTTAAAGAGGAGGAATCTAGAGAGGCAGTGTGGCTACAGTGGCTTTTCCGAGAGCTGTGGTGGGCTCTGCACAGTTTGAACTTCCTGGAGGCTTTGTTTACACTGTGAGGGGAAAACCATCTACTTAAGCCTCAGTAATGGCAGACACCCCTCCCTGCACCAAGTTGGAGCATCCCAAGTCGACTTCAGAGTGCTGTGCTAGCAGCAAGAATTTCAAGCCAGTGGATCTTAGCTTGCTGGGCTCCACTGGGGTATGATCCGCTGAGCTAGACCACTTGGCTCCCTGGCTTCAGCCCCCTTTCCTGGAGAGTGAATGGTTCAGTCTCACTGGCATTCCAGGCACCAGTGGGGTATGAATAAAAAACTGAAGCTAGCATAGTGTCTGCCCAAATGGCTGCCCAATTTTGTGCTTGAAACCAAGGGGCCTGGTGGTAAAGGCACCCAAGGGAATCTCCTGATCTGTGGGTTGTGAAGACCATGGAAAAAGCACAATATCTGGGCTGGAGTGTGCCATCCCTCACGGCAGGGTCCCTCATGGCTTCCCTTGGCTAGGAGAAGTGAGTTCCACGATTCCTTGCACTTCCCAAGTGAGGCAATGCCCCACCCTCCTTCAGCTCACCCTCCATGGGCTGTACACACTGTCTAACCCAATGAGATAAGCTGGGTACCTCAACTGGAAATGCAGAAATCACCCAACTTCTGCGTTGAGCTCACTGAGAACTGCAGACCAGAGCTGTTCCTATTTGGCCATCTTGCCAGCTGCCTATTTGAATTTTGTCCCAGTGTGATAGGGAGAAAAGGGGCATCTCACTGATTATTAATGCTTACAATTCTTTACACATCTTATTTTACAAAATGCCTGGTTATATCTTTTTGAAAATTTTCTATTGAGTCAGTTTTTCTTATTAATGTGTAGATGATTTTTATATTAAGTGTGTTAGAGCAGCTTTGTATTTACCTTAAGTTTTTATTGACGGTGGTTTTGAATATGCAGAACTTTTAGAATACTTTCAGCTCTCAAGGACATAGCTAATAATAAAATTACAGTATCTCACAATTTCTCATTTGTTTTAGTCTACATCATATACACAATAATCTCATAATAAATATCTTAATTCTACCACAACCAGTTTTGTGTGCATGTGTGTATGTGTGTGTGTGTGTATGTGTGTATACACACATATTTTTTTTTTCCCTGAGGCAGGGTCTTACTCTGTCAACTAGACTACAGTGCAATTGTGCAATCATAGCTCACTGCAGCCTGAAACACCTGGGACCAAGTGATCCTCAGAGCTTAGCCTCTCAAACAGGAGGGACTACATGTGCATGCCACCATTCCCAGTTAATTGTCATATTTTTGTCATGTTGCCTAGGCTGGTCTTGAACTCCTTCCTGGTTTCAAGCAATCTTCCCTCCTCAACCTCCCAAAGTGCTAGGATTACAGGCATGAGCCACTGTACCAGGCTTGATTTTTAAAAAAATGTTGATTAGCTACCCCACTTCTATCCCCATGTTTAATTTCATACTATATCTATGTGTCTACATAAAAAATATGCTCATTGCCTATTCTGTTCTTACTCTTTGACTCTTATTAAGCCATTCTTGAGTGTTTGTCTATGTGTGTATATGTGTGTGTATAAATTAAACACACCACTAGTCTGTAGATAACTATCTCTCCAGGCACTTTTGTGGTCTGAAGCTTATTCTCTAATAGATTACTCCGCTATATGCACAGTAGTAACAAAAATTAAAATTAAACAATTGCAAAAAAATTCAATCAAAAAATTAAAAGACTTGTACACTGAAAATTATAAAACATTAATGTAGAATATTAAAGAAGACACAGAAATACACCCTATGTTCATGGATTAGAAGAACTAATATCATTAAAATGTGTATTTTACCCAAAGTGATCTACAGATTTAATATAAACCCTATCAAACTGTCCAAGGCATTCTTTACAGAAATAGAAAAGAAAATCCAAGTATTTATATGGAACTATGAAAGAAGATAGCCAAAGCAATCTTGAGCAGGAAAAGCAAAACTGGAGACATCTCACTTCCCGATTTCAAAACAGATCACAAAACTACAATAATCGAAACAATGTGGTAATGGCATAAAAATAACAATGGAACAGAATAGACAGTCCAGAAATAAATCCATACATCTACAGTGAAGTGATCATCACAGGGATGCCATGAACACAGAATAGGGAAAAAATCATCTTTTCAATAAATGGCAGTGAGAAAACTATATATCCACAGGCAGAAGAAAGAAATTTGACCCCTATCTGACACCTTATACAAAAATCAACTGACAATGGGTTAAAGACTAAAACATAAGACATGAAACTATATAACTAATAGAAGAAAACAGGGGGAAAGTTTCCTAATATTGGCCTGGGCAACATTGTTTTGTACTATGGCCATAAAAGCACCATAAACAAAAGTAAAAATGACAAATGAGATTATATCAAACTAAAAAGTATCTGTAAAGCAAAGAAAATAATCAGTTAAGTGAAGAGACAATGTACAGAATGAGAGAAAATATTTACAAACCATATATTTAAGGGATAATCTTGCAAAATAGATAAGGAACTAATACATCTCCATAGTAAATATAAACAAATAACCCAATGTAAAAGCAAGCAAAGGACTTCAACAGACATTTCATAAAAGAAAACACAGAAATGATCAACAGATAAATAAAAAAGTGCTCAACTTTGATATATCAGGGAAATATTAATCACAGTCACAGGGAGATACCACCTCACATCTGTTATAATGACTATTATCAGAAAAAATAACAAGTGTGGCGAGGACACAGAAAAAAGGGAATTCTTCTCACTTTTGGTGAGAATGTAAATTGGTAGCCCTTATGACAAACAGTATGGAAGCTCCTCAAAAATTAGAAATAGAACTGCTTTGTAATTCAGCCATCTCACTTCTAGGTATACAGTCATATATCACTTAATACAGAAATAAAGTATCATTAACTGCAGTCACCCTTAGCATTGCTAAGTGATTCATCATATAAGAACAAGTACATGGAGTGTACTTACACAAACCTAGATGAACAGCCTACCACACACCTAGGTTATAAGGTATTGTCTATTGCTGTTAGGCTACAAACCTATACAGCATGTTATTATATGAATACTATGTGTCTAAACATATCTAAACAAAGAAAAGGAACAATAAAATTACATTATTATAATCTTATGGGACCACTATGCTACATTCAGACTGTCATTGATTGAAACATTGTTATGTGGGACATGACTATATACCCAAAAGATATGAACTGGTATCTTAAAGAGATATTTTCACTCCATGTTCACTTCAACATTCTTAACAAAATCCAAGATATGAATACAACCTAAGCAAGTGTCCATCAGTGGATAAACGGATAAAGAAAATAAGGTAGACATACATAGGTACACACATATGTACACATACACACACACAGTGGACTATCATTCAGCCATAAAAAAGAAATTCTGACATTTGCTAAAACACAGATGAACCCAGAGTACAATATATAAAGTTAAAAAAGTCAGACACAGAAAGACAAATACTATATGACCTCATACGTATGTGGAATTCCCTACATATTGAATAAGAATATGATTTGATTAGACATTATATGGCATATTAACATGGATTAGATTAATAGTAGATTAGATTATGGGAGGGGGATATGTTGGTCAAGGGGTACAAAGTTTCCATTATAAGGGCAAATATGTTCTGGAGATACAGTAAACAACAGTGTGGCTGCAGTTAATGATACTTTATTCTGTACTCGTAATTTGCTAAAAGCTTAGATCTTCAGTTACTACACACACAAAAACAGTGTTAAGTAGCTATGGTGAAAAATGTGTAAATTAGCTTGATTGTGGTGATTATTCAAAACGTATATGTATATCAAATAATCACATTGTACACCTTAAAATATATACAATATTTATTTGTTAAATATACCTTTAAAAAAAAAACAAGCAATATATCTTTAAATAGGTGAGCCAGGACTTGTCTCCATCATGACCTTACAGTATTTTAAATCTTTAAGCCTTAGTTTCATCATAAATAAAAAGCACATATGATGATTCCTACCTCGTGCAAGTTTCATAAAGGTTAAATAAAATAGATGCGATGTAAATGAAAGTCTTATTTTTGTGCCTGGCACAGGGTAATAAGTACTAGGTAGAAATTAGGAGGCCAGACATGGTGGCTCATGTCCATAATTCCAGTGCTTTGGGAGGCTGAAAAGGGAGGATCACCTGAGGCCAGGAGTTCAAGACAAGGCTAGGCAACAAAGCAACACCCTGTCTCTAGAAAAAAAAAAATTTAAATACCAGACATGCTGGCACACACCTGTAATGTCTGTAGTCCCAATTCCTCAGGAGGCTTAGGCAAGAGGATCCCTTGAGCCCATGAGTTTGAGGCTGCAGTGAGCTATGATTGCACCTCTGCCCTCCAGCTTGGGCAACACAGTAAGAACCTCTCTTCATTTTTTTTAAAAAAAAAAAAAAGAAAGGAAGAAAAGAAAAAAAGAAAAAAGCACAAACAATAATTTGTTGAGATGCCATTGTCAGACTTCTTGCCCTAAAATTTCTTTGTTCTCTATTGACATACTGGAAAGATTAATAATCAAGCTAAAGACACTTCAACTGCACATTCAGACTCTAAGCAACATATCCAACATAATCTAAATTCAAGTATATGGTAATGGAAAGCAACACACCAGAATATACAAGCCTACAACTTCTCTTTGATTTTTCTGTTTTGAAACCCTATTTTTAATATGTCCCCACTGAATTTAATTTAAACTTATTAAAAGAAAGAAATTTTCAAATGAAGTATAAAAATTTACTACTTTACACATTTACTCATTTTCTCATTTGCTGCCTTCCATGCATAAATAGTCTTAGGAATGGGAACATTATTTTCTAACTGTACATAAAACACCAACATGAAAATGGTATTCAGAAAAGAGGCATAGGATAGAAAATGTTATTTTTTAATCCAAAAGATTCCAAAGGTAAAAATACATTTTACCAGCAATGTCATCCCACCTGAGGAACCCAGAAGAGAGTTCATCCAACCCACTTTTGCAAGTATAGAGCACAAGAAGTGCTCTTCCAGGAAATACTACCACGTTCAGAAGGAAGTCACTTTTGGAAATCTCTAAATAAGACTCCATCTCCTCAGTCTTGTTGCTTTCTGCCCATCCTCTTTACCCCACCCAGACTAGTCTTGTTCCCTTAAATTACTCATTTCCTTTAGATTACTCCTAAAGATGATGTCTCTATTTACAGAACTATCACTCAAATAATTCAAATATTTTGTAAGTATTAATGTGTAATACGATATAATAAAATCCAATAAAATCAGCTGGAGGATGTTCTTTTCCCTATGCATATAGCATTATTATGAGAAACGTTTAAGTAATTTATCTCAAATACTGTTTCTCTATATTAATTGAAGAATAAATACATTACAGCTAAGATAATTGCTCTCATTTTCAAAAACTAATTTAAATGTTGTTTGTGATACATTGGGCTGGGCACGGTGGCTCATACCTGTAATCCCAGCACTTTGAGAGGCTTGAAGCCAGGAGTCTGTTTCCAGCCTGGCCAACACAGCAAAACCCCATCTCTACTAGAAATACAAAAATTATCCGGATGTGGTGTCATGTGCTTGTAGTCCCAGCTACTCAGGAGTATGAGGCAGGAGAATGGCTTGAACCTGGGAGGCAGAGGTTGCAGTGAAGCAAGATCGTGCCACTGCACTTCAGCCTAGGCAACAGTGTGAGACTCCAACAGAATAAGAACTATAAATCTTTTAATTCAGTTTGATTGAATCATTCCATTTGTACAGTATTATTCAACATAATGGTATTTTCATGACAATAACATTCTAGTAACAATAAAGATTTTAAATTCCCTAAATGCCAAAAAAAAAATCCCTTGGTATACTATGAAATATTTATACAACAGGGTAGTATATGAGCCATTTGAAGTAAAAAATATAGCCAATGTACACAAAATACTTGATACCATATACACAAAGAACGTTAAGCAAATGCAAAAACAGAACTCACAATTGTATGTGCATATGATTACATCTCTCTATGCATATACATTAACAAAACTCCAAAAAAATTTGTAAAGAAATTTTTTCCCTTATCATCCTATTTTTTTCTTCCTCAACAGTTTCCAAATCCTTTTAAAAAGTGGCAGATGATTAAAGCAGTCTCATGGCTTAATAGAAAGTATGGGGCGCTCCACTAACTGTAAGCACTGTGGGGCAGGAAACGGTCTCACTTGTTCCCTGTTCTACATAGCTTTGTACAAGGACAGAGCCTGACAGTTGACAGCTGATATATTTTTTAGCATATACTATGTGTCAGGCACTGTTTTAAATACTTTACATAGACACAGACACCGACATAGACATAGACATTTAATCTCTATAACGTAAGTACTACTATCATCCCCATTTTATATATGAGGGGCCTGAAGCATAGAGGAGTTCAAATGATTTACCAACATCACAGAGTTAGCAAGATCCAGGATTAGAATTGAGACAGTATGAGCCCCAGAATCCATGCTCTTAACACCCCATCCCACTCCCATGCTATACCACCTCAATAGAGGAGGAGGTGAGCAATGAAGGGGGATGAATTTAAGGATGGATGGATCTGCCAGGCGCGGTGGCTCACGCCTGTAATCCTAGCACTTTGGGACGCCGAGGTGGGTGGATCACCTGAGGTCAGGAGTTCAAGACCAGCCTGGCCATCATGGTGAAACCCCATCTTTATTTAAAAAAAAAAAAAAAGGATGGATGGATGAATGAAATGATCAATTGACAGATTGATAGATAATTAGACACTGATTTATAGATCAATTACTGGAGTTCATTCTCTCTGAACCTGGGAAAGGAAAACGACATAGTAGTGAGCACCTCTCTGCTCTGACAGTCTGTTAGGTGCTTTCACACATTTCTTACTGGATCATAGTAGCAATCCTGTAATATGCCTCATATTGTCCCATTTTGAAGATGTGGAAACTGGATTTTGTAAATTTGATGTTAATTCTTGGGAAAATCCTGGGATTTGAAATGATGCTTGGCAGAGTTCAAGCTCAATATCTATTTGTTGAATGAAAGATTTTAAAGTACTCTTTTGAAGTTTAGAAAAGAAAATAGTAAGAATTAGTCACCAATATGGTTTCCTAAAAGGCAAACAATGCCAAGCCAATCTCATTTTCTTTTTGCTTGGTTTTAAACAGGCATATGAGGGATATACTATGGACAAAGTATTCCCGGATTTCACCAAAGGTACTAAAGAGGTCATTCAAAATATCTTTGTGAATAAGATGGAGAAATGTAGTTTTCATAATACCACAAATGTGTGAATTTGAAGGCAGTCAAATAATACAACCAGAGATTTCCATTTCAATCTCAGGTAGTGAGGATGGTGTCTATTGAAGAACCCAAACAAGGACTTGGATGATGTCGAACATGGTCAGATTTGTGAAAAACAAAAAGCTAGTGGAGACATCAATCATGTTGGTTTAAACAAAGATGGCTTTATTTTAAACAGAGTGAATAAAAAATGTACTTTATAATGAAGACACAGGAGAAATAAGGTTTAGGAGCAGCCAGGGTGTTGTTTAAAAGGTGATTTAGCGGTGGGCACCTAATGCAAGTCAACATGGCACATAGCTACCAAAAAGAGTGAAAATTTAGACTTCATTAAGTGAACTCTGTTACTCAAGGCAAGTTAACTACCATCACACTATGCTGCTGCCCTGGCAGACTCCTACAATAAGTAGTACTTATCAAGCACTTGTCATGTGCTGGGCCCTCTACTGTATTCACATATTTAATTCTCTTGACAATTTTAAAGCTAGGAATTACTATTATATGCTCATTATCCCCAATTTATAGATGAAAAAAATCTAAAACACAGAAGTCACATAACTAATGTGTTAATAGGAGAGAGCAAGTACTGAAAGCTGAGCAGTTTGATTGAAGCTTCAACGCTAGCATGACTGCATTTAGCCTTTCTTGTCCTCTGACACTCACAGCTGTAGAGGCTATAGATGCCCCATCCCACATCCCTTGACCAACCTGAGCTGGTCTGGGTTGTCTTGTTTACTGGAAGTATAAACAGTTCCATGCTGCTGACGGCTTTCCTTCCCAAGTGGCTGCACCTCTTCTTTGCATGTGGCTTTTTCTAAAACTATGGGAGTTTGCTGAATGGGACCTCCAGGGGCAACTATCAAACAGTAGGGGATAGTAGCTGGGGAATAAATGCCCTCGCATCCACACCTTCTGGTTATATGACTCTGAAGTATGTATACACAGTTTTTAGAGTATTCCCAGCATGACTGAGCCCCAGCTACCCAAAATGGCAAACTGTTTATCTGCTTCATTTCCCTGCCCACTCCCACCTTCCCCCACACTCAATACCATTTCTTGGAATCCTCTCCCTAAAAAATTAATGATACGCAAGACCCCAGAATGGTTTTCCTTCGAGACAAATCCTAACATACTACTCTATGCTGTTTCTGAATCTTTTCAGATCTTCTAACAACTGCATCATGCAGTAATTACTTAAGTAAATTACTTCAAATAATTAATATTTTTCAGCACAACATGGGTATCCCTGATATTAAACATTCTTTGATTGTTTTATGTTACCACCTAAACTACAGCTTGACGTAGTTGGAAAAGGGGAGAAGCTAGCATGATTTTCCTCCAGGCGGCCTACCAAACATACTAGTAAATGAGAGAGAAAGAGAAGAGAGAGAGAGAGAGAGAGAGAGAGAGAGAGAAAGAGAGAGAGAGAAGGGGAAATGGTAAAAGAATGGGAGAGAAATATGAGACAGAAATTTTAAATTTAATCACTATAACTCAAGTAAAAGTTAGGTCTTTACCCACCCTGTCAGCCACCCAAGGACTCCATGCACCAAATTATAAAACTAGATCGTTTGCAATAATATTTCTAAGATGAGTGAGTTCCTAAATTCATTTGTTTTTGGATACACCCCAAGGGGATTATTTGCATTCAAACATGTAACTCAAACTGGGTTGGCAAATTAGAAAGCAATTACTTGTCCTTGGTTAAATCATGCCACCATTTTTCTAATCGTTACTGCATTTGTGGATCACAGTCACACTCTTCTAACTTTAAGAGGACTTTTGGGAGGTGGTCAAAAGTGCTATCAATAACTCAGTTATGTGGGGGTGCTGCTAACCTAGAGAACGAACATTTCAGACTCAGAAACACTTTAGACTTAGAAACATGGAGTGGGAAAAATAAAGCCTAATTAAGAGAGTATATGAGATGCAATCTTAGCTTTTAACTTTAGTGCACTGAAAAATAATATTTCAATCAAATATCACATTCAACTACTATTGCTGTGGGGATAAACCGATATATTTAGTAAAAATAACATAACCAACTACGATAAAATGATTGACATTTCTCATTGACAAGCTTTTGCACGTGCATGTTGCTTTAAGATGCTTCATATGGTTACTGTTAAAATAAGTATTAAGATTTATTGAACAATACAGTAAACAACCACAAAAAGCATGCATAAATTGTTAGTGGATTCAGCTACTTATGGCAGAAGTCATTGGTGGACTGTGTTTCATCAGAACATTCACTCTCCCACTAAAAAATGAAACATTTTGTAATACACAAAGAAACATGTTCTTTTCCCTCCTACTGAGTTTATACTTTCCTTCCCATAGAAAAATCAAAGAAAGGAAAGTATACAAGTTTCTTAATGCATTTGTAAGGAAGAAAACTGCAACTGAAAATAAGTCAATTGTATAACACATTATTATAGAATTTAGCCATTTCTCCTGGGTAACATAAAAGCTAGAAAATAAAGATACATGTGACTGTGATATTCACACAAAGTGAAAGTCAAGAACATGAATTAATAACAGAAGGCATTTCCATAAGTAGCATTTATTTCTTGCCTATATTTTGACCTCTATGTTCTATGCCATTATCGGCTCTCAACAACAAAAGGCTACAAGCAAAACTGCTGATAGCGCTCATCAGCTATGTCAGAGCTCTAAGGTTTTTTTTTACTATTACTATTGGCATTATGTGGTTTTCTCTTTTAAAAATGGATGTATATTCCAAAGTTATTTGTTAGCTTCATCAATTTATTGATTACTGAGATGTTCACATTAAAAACGTGGAAAAAAGTGGGAAATATGAAGATGTAAAACAATTACCTATAATTCTATGGAGAGACAACCATGGATAATATCAGCTTTACTTCCTTCTTTGGTACTATTCCTTTATGTCATTGCTAACATAGTTTATAATTGTGCCTTTAAATTAGTGTGACAGAATAAGCATTTCCCACGCAATAAAAAATCTGTGGCAAATTTAATTTTTAGTGAATACAGAATATTCCAAAGTAAGTTTTACTTGTTTCTCTAATGCCAGATGTGTATGTGCTTTGAGCTATTTCATGATTGTGAACAACTCAGCAATTGTGTACTTACCATTCTTTATCTTGATTCCTCTAAAGACATTTGCCAGGACTCCAAGAATGAATATTTGAAAATAGAATTATGGAGTCACTAAGAATGACACTTAAAGGCTCTATATGCCTATTGAACAACTGCTTTTTGCACAGCAGGGAATGAACCTGTATGTCTTAATATGCCTTAGGCAACATTAATTATTATTCATCTTTATAAGTATTTGAATGACTAAAAAGAGAAAAACATGTTTCAGCCATTTTATTTGCTTATATTTAATTTCTAGTAAGACAATATTTTTCATACATGAATTTGACCTTATATTTTCAGCTTTTGTGAAGTATTTCTGACCTATTTTAACAGTGTCCTTGTTAAATAACTACTATTATCTGCAGTTATTCTTAGAAATATATTTCCTACCTTACATTTTCAATGTATTTATGTTGCTTTAACATTAGAGTTGTTCTACTATATAGCAGGGATTGTTATCTCCAGTACTTAAAGAACAATTTCATGTATATTTGAAGATAAGCTTTAGAATTTGTTAAATTCTGAAGATAATGCTGTTGAAATGGTGTTTTGAATTTTGTGAAACAATTAATATGAGAAAATTTTACATCTTCACTATAATATTTAGTGTTTCTAGTAAAGAAAGTTTAATAGGTTTCTTTCTATGTAAGTCGCACCCACATCTTGCTACTGTTATCCCTAGATATATTGTAGTTCATACTGCTGTTAACTATGCATAGAATCCCTTCTTCATTACATTTTGGATTATATAGGCAAGTACATTAACTTCCTATTTGGTCAGATGCTTACCTCTATAACTTGTATACAGTTTTAAATTTTTATTTTAAATATTATTATTTTAATTTTATATTTAGTATTTTAGTACTTTTTATTAGTCTAAGAAATATAACCATTTAAGTAAACAACCTGTACTTGTTAGTGTACATTCAGAGACCCATTTTATTCTCTTTCATCCTCTTTTTTAGATACTAGCATGTTAAATTATATACAACTATGTTTTTCACAATTTCTCTCTCACTTTCTCACAATTCCAAATTTCTGTGTTTTAGAATATATTTGTATATTTTGATGTGTTTAAAAAGTAAGTTGGAACCAACAATTACTCCTATTTTTCAAATACAGTATCTATCAATGGCCACCAAAAAGGGCCAATCCTGGAGCCACAAAGATCCAGGCCAGCATTTTGATTTTCCTTTTTTGTTTCCGTTCATTAAATTGAACAGAGTTCTGAGACTTAAATAAACTCAGACATTCCAATGTCTGGATTTTTTCTCTTTCCAAAGTTAGCAAATGAGGAAAGAAAAACAATTCACAATAGAGGAAAGAAAAATCATTTAAAAAGGAAAATTGTAAATTTATAAATTTAGAGATTTAAGTTGAGTACATATGATTTTGTGTGTGTGTGACAGAGAGGGAGAGAGAGACAAAAAGACACAGAGAGAGAGAGAGAGATAGAGAGAGAGAGAGAGAGAAAGAGAAAGACAGAGACAGAGGCTGTTCACTTAGTTTCTTTTCCAAGCCAGGAATACTGTAAACATAAAATGTGTAGTTAGAAATAAGGAAAATAAGCAATTATTCTGTGAATGCTATGGAAAAGACATTGATAATCAGAAGATTCCAATCTGAGCCTCATCGATGAGTTGTGTGAATTGGGGAAATATATTAAACTAGAACTAAGGTAGGTACAGTCAGGCAATGGAAGTAGTGAGCAATATGCCAAAACTACTGCGGATTGTCCAGGTGAGGATGGCCAGAAGCAGCTGGCCAACAGGAATGATCCAGAACACTAGACAGCTGGTGGAAATCAGGACTCAGCAGGGATGTCGGCTGTCAGCACTGGGAGAGAGGGGGAGTCAGCCCTTACTAGAAACATCAGTTGATGCAAGATCAAAGACTCAAGGAAGGTCCATGCTGCAGAGTCAAAACTAAGAGGAGATAAGAATAGAACCCAAGTGGGCAAAGTAGTTGCAGAACAGAACTCAGTCTGATCCAAAGGCAAGCAGGAAATTGGGCAGGACAGGAATGAGTCAGGGAGTCCGAGGAGCAAACCAGATTTGACTGAGTCAAACTCCAGATTCTCCATCCAATTCCAAAGTCAAGAGCGAAACAAGGTCAGCCACAAACTCTGAAGAGCTGTACCTTCCCCCTCCCAAAAAAGAAGGTCTTTAGTGTTGACTTGTGGAGTCTTCCACGAGGTTTCAAGGGATCTCTGGCCCATGATACTATTAATTCTAAGTTCTCACACTTAGGAAGGGGTTAAATTTGATGATATCCAAACTTCTATCCAGCTCCCCAAGTGTTTAGGACTCTAACATTCTATAAATCTAAAAATACACATTAAGTTCCAATGGAGAAATGAGGGTATTAAATGTTTTATCCAGGGAAACAGAGTTTGCTGGACTCCCTCCCACCACCATCATCCCCTCCGTATACAAACAGATAAATATCCCACAACCACCACCTAATTCTTCCTCCTCCTAAAAGGTAGTGTGGAATGGTTTAGAGCCCTCTTGGAAAAAAAAAAAAAAAACTGAGATGACATTCCATTCCATCCTGACTCACTTAAAGACATCATTTGATTCTCAGTCACAAAGAATTCTAACAGGGTGGAAAAAGCCTTGGTCACGAGGAGATTGCCTGGAGTTGCAGCGGTTCCCTTTGCATTCTCTAAGCCAAAGGGATGCTTTCCAGAGCTGTGTTTCTTTCTTTCTTTTACCCTCCAGGCTGATTTTATAGTAACAAAACACAGCCACTTAAATCTATCTCTAAATAATCAACATTCAGAAAATGTACCACATAAAATATAGACATTTTACAAGGGACCATCTATTAGCTGATAATGGCAGCACTGCCAAGGAATGTGTAAGAAAACAAATGTGACCCTCACCAAACATCAGATCCATTTATCCAAATTAGCCCCTCTACAGTGAATGCCATGATATGATTCAAAGAATTATGAGGGGTTGGGAAGAGGTTACAATAAACTAAATATATAGGTTGAGGATACATATAAAGCTTATTAAATGCAGCCTCATAAGACGCTAATAGTAGTCAGAAAAAAAAAACTGGCAGAAGAGATTTTAAAATGTGATCATATGGGAAAAGAATAATAGACCAACAAAAAAGTTTCAGAGGTCGAAAACAATATGTTTCTCTATGTATACTAAAAACATGTAGATATGGGAGAGTGGATGGTTGCCAAGTTGAGGGAGAGGTGGAATTCATCGTATTTAAAAGATGCTTCCATAACCTCTCAGCCCTGGGCAAATGTGTCAGGATGGGGATCTTCATCTCTGGGGCTCCTGACTGCTCTCAGCTTCTCATTCTGTCCCTTTTCACTCACCTTAGGCAGCCAGTGTTTGGATTATTCCTCTATTTTCTCCACATTAAAATCTAAACTGAGGCAAAGATCTGGAAAGATGCAGGTACACTAAGGAATCAAAGTTCAAGCTTTAACCCTCCCTGTGCTGTTTGAAACTTAAGAGTGTACAAATTTTTAACCCACCCCCACTCCCCCACAAAATCCTTAATTGTAAAACCTCTGAAATCAGCAAACTATGTGTAAGGAAGAATTATCTTCCATGGAATAAAGGTTCCTGCATCCCTTCTAAATTGTGTTTTATAGGTAACCACTGATTAAAATCCTCCCTGTTGGCGGAGGTTGCAGTGAGCTGAGGTCGCGCCACTGCACTCCAGCCTGGCGCCTGGTGACAGAGTGAGACTCTGTCTCAAAAAAAAAAAAAAGAAAGAAAAAATCCTCCCTGTTCTCAAACCGTGTGCTCAATAAAGACTTTATGCAAATAAGTGAAATCCAATTAAGACTGTAATACATAATATCCATTTATTGTTTAGTTTTAAAACAGTTCAAAGTATGAAAGGCAGGGTAGGGACAGGAAGATGAGGTAGGCCAAAAAAGGAAGGAGGGAGGAATAAGAAGGAGATTTAGGAAAGGGGGAAAGGCCAAGGAAGATGACACAGATGTTAGAAACTAAACATGAGAAAATAAAAAATAAGGACATTACAGATATAACTTAACTAAAAGTCAACAGTTTTCAGAAAGGCTAGAGATATCAAATAAAACCATGAAAAATGTACATATAAAAATGGCACAGGAGAAGTCATGGGTGTATTTTACTGAAGTGCTTGAAGATATGGGCTAAAGCTTTTCGTGGAGGCTATTAACACAGGGTAGCAATTAAGAAACACACAAAAGTGTTTCATTCTTTGCAAAAGTACAGACACAAATGCAAGGAATAACCCAAGTGGAGTGTTCACAAATTCTAAATTCATTATCCACAATGCAGAACAAGTGTATCTTGAAAGGGAATAGAATATGGGCTATTAAGGTACTCTTTTAGTTTAAAAAAAAAAAAAAAGAAAGAAAATGAGCACTATTAATAGTCTTAATTAGGAAATTAGTACACAGTAAAATGTATTCCTAAGTCCTATGAGCCATTTTTATTTTTTCAAAAAGTTGAACAAATTATTAATTCACCTAAAACAAGGCTATGCAGGCCAATGAAAATGTCATGCTTTGGTTTTGGTAGAATTAATCACTACTATAATACTAGATATATCATCTGTATTAGGATGTCTGATTGGCAGTTAAAAATAACTTTCCTAAACATAGGTTGTGAAAGTTGAGTCTTATAAGAATTACAGTTTGGCAGAAAAAAAACTCTTCAAAATGAGCTTCATGAATTTAAAGCTAATATAGAACTTGGTAAAGAAAACAATTGGGGAACTAAAGTTTACGATTTTCCAGGATTAAGATCTTCCTCAAACGGGTCCCCAAAAATAGAAAGAATGAATAATACCTAGTATTTGCTAGCACAACAGAGTAGCTACAGTAAAATATAATTTCATTGTACATTTTTTAAAAATTAAAAGAGTATAAATACTTGTTTGAGACACAAAGGATAAATGTGTAGGCTGATGGATACCTCCATTTACCCTGATGTGATTATTACACATTGCATGCCTGTATCAAAATATCTCAAGTTATCCATAAATTTATAGACTTACTATGTACTCCAAAAATTTAAAAAGAATTTAAAAAATATTTTCCTCAAATAAGCTGAGTACTGCTGCATGCTCAAACTGTGCTGACTGTTTTCATGCCTGTTCTGTTTTTTAACTCTCTTTGTGATGTAGGTATTTTTATGTGTATGGTATATAAGAATCTGAAGCTCAAGGCTCATCACTGAAAGACTAGGATCTCAAATTCAGATCTTCTGATATTCTATGACCATGATACAGGCTCTCTAGTTCATTCAAAGTCCTAATTTCCAGCTACCACTGCTCTTTTCTGTTTCGTAGGAACTGACATCATGGATCCTTGTTTTTTCCCTTTGGCCAGTTCTGCCATACTTGGATACCTTTCCCATCATTGCTTCACATGTTCACTAACTGAGAGAACATTTACTGAGTGCTAAATAGGTGCTAGAAATAAAAATCCAAAAGATATATTCTCTGCCATAAGAAATTCACTGTCTTGTCAAGGAGGAAGAGAAGTAAATGACTGATGACAGCTGAGTGGGGTAGATGCTATGATGCAGCAGCACAGGAGGGGCTGCTTAGAACAGACTAGCGAGGCTGGAAAAGCTCCTAAAACTTGTGCTTATTTTGAAGGACTGTTAGCTGGTAGTAGTGAGATGAAGAAGCTCCATCATTTCAGTGTCAAGTAATGAGCATGTGGGGAAACATGGAGGACTGAAAGACCAGACCACATTAAAAGTAGTAGCACATGGCTCTGTATGGCCCCAGCAAGGCCGACAAGGTAGGACATGCATGTGTTCAGATAAAATGGTTTGAATGTTATTCTTCAAGCTATAGAAGCCAGGTATGGTGACTCAGCCCTGTAATCCCAGCACTTCGGGAGACTACAGCAGGAAGATTATCTGGGGCCAAGAGTTCGAGACCAGTCAATGCAACAAAGGGAGACCCCCCCCCAACACACTCCTTCACCACACCAGCCATCTTTAACGAAAAATTATATTTTAAATTAGGCAGGAATGGTGGCATGCATCTGTAGTCCTAGCTACTTGGGAGACTGAAGCAGGAAGATTACTTGAGTCCAGGAATTCAAGGCTAAAGTGAACTATGATCACACTACTGCACTCTAGCCTGGGTGACAGACTGAGACCTTGTCTCAAAAAAAATAATTTTTTCTGAAAGCTGTAGAGAGCCCCAGAAAGGCTATATTCCTAAATGATCAAATTGGCTTAATAGTACCAAGACGTCAGTTTTCTATATTGACATTCAGTATAGGGACCTTTGAAGTTACAATCGCTCCATCAAGAGCCAGCAAATGTTTCAGGTCCAACTCTCCAATATTTTTTGTATGAATCTATTCAAAATAATTTGATATTAAATTTTGAAAATGATCAAATTAGAGGAAAGCCACACTAATAAACTTTTTTTGTGTGTGTGACAGAGTCTTGCTCTGTTGCCCAGGCTGGAGTGCAGTGGCATGATCTTGGCTCACTGCAGCCTCCACCTCCCAGATTCAAGTGATTTTCCTGCCTCAGCCTCCTGAGGCATGTGCCACCATACCCAGCTAATTTTTGTATTTTTAGTGTTACAGGGCATGTGCCATGTATTACAGGCATGTGCCATCACACTCAGCTAATTTTTGTATTTTTAGTAGAGAGAGGGTTTCACCATGTTGGCCAGGCTCGTCTTGAACTCCTAAGCTCAGGTGATCTGCCGCCTCAGCCTCCCAGAGTGCCAGGATTACAGGCATGAACCATCACACCTGGCCAGCCCCATGCCAGGCCTAAACTCTTGATTCAATTCAAGAAATATTTGTTTGGCACCTCTGTTAAAAGGCCTTGATATACGGCAGTAAACTCTGAAAATAAGTAAAGAGACAATTATATATCAAAAACTAAATTTAAGAAAAAAACTAAATCATTCCAAACCAAAAATATTTATTTTACTAAAGAAATTGCCACAGTATTTTAAAAGGCAAACTCATCTAATGCTGTTATTTTTATTTATGATGACATAATGTAAACAACTTTTTACAGATGCCTTCACTAGGACTAAATTGACATATACTTGCTTTACCTGTGTAACATTTTTCCAAAAGCAGTTTGAAAATTGTCATCTGCATCTCTCCAAACTACAGACAGTCCTTAATGATGGTGTTATGTCCCAATAAAACTATCAATAAATTGTAAATATCATAAGTCAAAAATGCGTTTAATATACCTAACCTACCAAACTGACAGCTGCAGTTCACTGACACCACGCAGCATCACAGCAGAGTATTATAGTGCATATATGGCTACCCTGGAAAAATATCCAAACTCACAGTGTAGTTTCTTTCCCAGAGTAGCTGGGACTATAGGCACATGCCACCAGGTTTTAATTTTAATTTTTGGAGAGATAGGGTATTGCTATGTTGTCCAGGCTCACAGTGTAGTTTCTAATGAATGTGTATCACTTAAGCACATGGTAAATTAAAAAAAATTGTAAGTCAAACAAAATTGTTAAGTTGGGAACCATCTGTACTTTTTTTCTTCTCCCATGATTTTATTTTTATGCTATAAAAGTACACTCACATCAGTATTTCCTTCTTGAACTTTTTCCTTCACCTGCCTAATTCTGTTTGTACTTCAGGATTTATCTTAGATGGCACCATCTTCAGGAAGCCTTCCCTCACTTCCCAGATTGAAGGATTTGTCCCTTCTCTGGGCTCCCCAGCACACTGTACATATGATTACCCTGGTACTTCCCACACTGTACTGAAATCAATGCTTTCTGTATTTATTTTCCTAATTAGACCATGAACTCCTTAAGAGCCCAGGCCTCGTTTTTCAGCTCTGTATCTGCAGACAAGGGTACACAGTCAGTGGCCAATAAATGTTGGTGAAGAGAGGAAGAGGGGTGAATAAAATAAATTTTATGTCTATTTTCTCAATCAATTCTCTTCTCCTTCATCCTCATTTCATGTCTTCCTATTATTTCTCCCCAAACACTAATACATCATCTTTATCCTTCTCTTCCTAGTTTCAATTCACAACTTGCAATATCTCTCTTGAGGTCCTAACTATTGCAAAAATGCTGATCTAGTGTGTGAGTAGCACAGGTTTAAGAGTTTGTTGCTCCTTAGCGCTGCAAAGAAGGGGATTGTTTTATCTGGCACTGGATTAGTCTCCATTATATCTCCTCTTCTGTTTTAGCTAGGGATTTTTAACATGATTGAGTTTTACCTAGTTTTCAATGTTAGCAGCTGGGTAAACATACTTTCTGCAACACCCTGGATAAAATGGCAAACTCCAGGGGAAAGTCTTTTACCTTTAGATTAATAAAAAAGACTTGCTCACAGCCCTGGTTGGGGAATAGTAACACCTGAGAGCATTTGAGGGGAATTGTGTGTGCTGGCTGTGGAAAATGCAGCTGATGACCAAAACAGGCAGCTGCCGTCCTGAGTGAGGCTGACCGCCCTCAGAGAGTAGCTTCAAACTGTACTTAGCAAGAATAACAGAGAAGTGAAGTAAGTGACTGACAACTCTGGTAGATACTTCCAAAAAAGCCTGTACTTTTCATAGGAGAATCACCTGATTCTGTAAAGTATAAATGAATGCTTACAAGAGACAGAGAGGGGAGTACTCAAAAATTGCGCAGGGAAAATATTTTGGGAAGAAGATTTTGAAACACAATAGGAAATTCATGTGTATATTTAGAAGAGCCAACTTTGTAAAAATCCATAAGCGCTTCTGTTTTCACTGTCTTCAAATTGGGTGTAAAGGATAAGAGACCTTTTTAAAATACAGTGAGTTCATCATTCCTAGAGTTTGTTTTTAAAGTTATCTGCTGTGCAAATTCACTCTCATGAATCCCTCCACATGTTTACATGTTTTAAAGATTTTTCTAAAATAAAAATATCAGGCAAGGAAAGTGTCTGTAAGTATTAATAAAATGTGCTTGTGATGTAAGGTTTAGTAGAAGACAACAGGCAAAAACATGATAGACTAATATGCTAAAGTCGATTACCTGTGAGTGGCTACTGTTACTAAAAATATGTTTTTACTTGGAAATGACTTGCAAACCACATTTAAAAAACTAGAGCATGTATATCAACATATTGAAAAAATACAATAAATGAGTAACAGGAACAGCCTATAGCTGCAATACTTTTGCAAAAGAAAAATTTTGTAAAAGTGATTATAAAAATATGGAAAACTAACTTCTTAGGCTCACCAAAACAAATGTTTTAAGGAAGAGTTCAAAAACCACCACCACCAAAAAGAAGTATGTCTTCTAAAAAGTCTGCAATGGTTACCAAATGAAAATTCAGGAAGGCAGAGATTTTTGACTGTATTTTACTGCTATATTCCTAGTGCTCATAACAGTTCATGGCACATAGTAGGTGTTTGATAAATGCTTGTTGAATAAGTGAGAGACTGAATATATGGAGGAGAAGCATAGATCATTTCAACCTGGCCCTCTGGTCTCTCCAGGTGAGAAACGGGTTCTTCCTGACTCCATGTTGCTGGAATGTTTAACCTCTCCTCTACTAGGTAGAACACTCCCTTGAGACTCTCTCTTCAGGTTAGAGAGAATAAAGAATTGCTAATAAGCAAATCCATTTTATGCCCTCCTCCAAAAAAATTCTTTATTTCACAAGTTTAAGAAACTACTTTGTCATAAAGGCTTTCATGATTTCACAACATGATCTGCCTGCCATGGGCCCTCACTTTCTCTGAACCAACCTAACACCCCTCTTCTCTTGCTCTCTCAGATACAAGCCCACTGTCCTCTGAGTTACGCCATAAACTCTGCATGGAATGCATATCCCAGATGTCTACCAGCCTCCCTCAGACATTTTCTCTCATTTCTTGTAGGCTTCTGCTCAAATGTCACTTTCACAGAGAAGCCCTCTCTGACCAGGCTAAATGAAAAAGCCAGCTTCACACTCAACATCTGGCATTCTTTCTTGTCCTGGCCTGCATTATTTTTCATGGCTATGCTTTGTCTATTTCATTCACTTCTCTATCCCCAACGGTTGCAACAGTACCTACTACAGAGTAAGTGCTCAATAAATATTTCTTGAGCACATAAACAAACAAGAACACAGTCATATTTCATATGCCACTTTAGGGAGGCAATATAAGAGTTGGAAAAGGTGTGGCCTTTTGAATTCCATTTCTAACTATTCACTATGTGCCTCGCCTGGAGACCACCTCCCTGACTGTCAGAATGTTCGTATCAAGTGGGAATAATAACACTTATCTGGCATGTACTTGGCACCCACCAAAGGTTACTTCCACTCCCTCCTTTCTCCCTGGTTCCTTTTTGTGGCTGTGAGCTAATTGTAACACTGTCGTTATGAAACAAAGTGACTGCAAGTTCCGAGGTGGCTGTACAATGAGTGTGCTGAGCAAGATGAGAATGCTGAGCAGGCCCTGGAGCAGTCATTCATAACGACAACTAACATTGATTGTGCTTCTGTTTGACAACTGACAAGGCATGAAAAGGACAACCTTCTTTCCCAAAGATGCCATCATCTGACTGGGAACAGAGGGTTCTAGAACTGGCCTTGAAGCATGACTAAGTTTCAGAATAGTGGTAATTCTGAGAAGCATTTCAGAGAGGAAACTAAGCCAATTGGGAGGGTGGCTATAGCAGGGGTTTCCTTCGGAAACACGTTAGAAGAAGAGTGGACAGGAAAGGTGATGTCAGATTATGGAAGACCCCGCATGCCAGACTGAAGGCTAAGTCTAATCCTGTAATTTATGGAGCACCACCAACATTTTTGAATACTGGAAAACCACAGAATCATATAATGAAATGACAAATTTTAAAGAACCCACAGACTCTTCTCAAAGCTAAGCACTAAGCAGTATTAATGATTCCAGAGCTATTTATTTAGAAAAATAAATGATAAACTTATACACTGAAATGAATCAATATTCTAATTCTAATTCTCCCAGGTCATCACTATTTGAACCACCATGGAGAAGAGACATGTGCTAGAAGAGACCTGGAGAACTGCAACCTATAAGAAAGCACCAAAAAATGTCAGTGCATTAGCAGAAGAGAGCACAAACGTAGCCTCGAAGCAGCCAAGGGACCTATCTGTGGTTTGTGTTTTAAGAGCAGTACCAATGATTATGTGACCTCCTTATAAAATTTCCTCTCCTAGGACTATACCCCATTTCTCCCTTACACATTGATTCCTTACTTATTGTTCAGTTTGAATAAATATATAACAATCTTACGAATACCAAAACGCTGCAACTTCTGCGTATAAAAGAACAGAAAGAAGAAGGTTGCAGATTATTTCATTCACCTCAAAGGGGGAAAATGGAAATGAACATGTTACAGATGCTACTAAAAGTCGTTCCATAGTTGAATTCTATAACAGAATTTAGCAAGGAATAAAAGTTTTAACACATAGGAAACCTACCCTACCTAAGTATCGTATTTTTCTTGGGATCTCTTCTCACAGCATGGCCATGATTTATTCAGATTAACAAAGAGCTTCTGATAAGGTTCTCACAAGTGTCTATTATTGAAACTTCGTAAACATGGTGTAAAAGGAAAAGTTTTATCAATTAATTAAATGAATTTCAAATGCTTGAGAGGCAAAGAGGCAAAAAGTAGAAATAAATGGGCAATTCTCATGTGAAGAAAGGTTAATCATTGAGAGCTCTGGGGCTTTGCGGTAGAATCAGAGTTATATTTAACTAGACCAGGAAAGGGCACCCAGTTCTCCTTCCCCGATTCTGTGTCTATCAGTCCAACTCACACAGCCCCTGTTGATGTGAAGAGCACTTGGCACATGGACAAGATACAGGCAGTATTTAAAATTACAAAAATGTTTAAAGTTACAAAAGTATTTAAAATCCAGGAAAGAGAAAATAGATGAATGTTGACTCAGATATTCCTGCAGACATCCCCAAATACAAACACACAGAAATAAAAACAAGAATAGCAGAATTTTAGTTCTTATAACTTTGATGTGTACTACATAGAAACACATGGGCCTTTTAAAGACTAGATATGGTATTTGAACAAAATTACCTAATTTATTGGCATGATGAGAGCAAATTTTCAATATAAAAGAAAAGTTAATGTGGGCATTTAGATCCACAAAAGCCACAAAGCCTATTTGTACATATTGAGAAGACATGTAAAGGCAAACAAACAGTGAAAGTGACATGAAACAGTAAGAATAATTACTATTTTTCAGATAATTGTGAAAAAAATGGTACAGGTATTACAAAAGAATAACCTGACATTAATGGAAAAATTTGGAAATCAAATAATCTACTTAATTAATATTAATCTTTTATGACCCATAACTCAATGTGGCATTTGCAATGATCCAGAAATAACATCATGATTCACAGGAATGGCTCAGAAATGCAAACCAACTCTTGATTTCACCTCTCTTTGCCTTGCTTTCCTTACATGTAAAATGGAAATAACAGAACTTACTTCACAGGATGAATATGAGGATTAAATTAGATAATGTATCTAAAGCATTTAACACAGTGAAAGTATGAAATAATGTTAAATTATTACTGTTATTGTTGTATTTATGATATACTAAACCCAAACAGCTACAGGACACAGAGAAACAACCTAATTCAAGTCATGGTGACTTTCTTATTTGTATCATTGTTATGACTCAGTACATAACAAAACATATAAAATGTGTTCAAGTGCACCTAAACAAACAAACAAAATACCCACAGCTTTAAAATCTCTCCACTAGCCAGTTTTGTAAAATGGAAGAGAATTACAAATTGATCTCAAATAAGCCAAGAATAAAACTAACAAAACACCAGATAAATGCTTATCACACACTAATTCTTAAATGGATGAATACAAGATCCAAACTTACCTTTCAGATAATATTTTAATAAGCTCTTTTCTATTCTGTACCCGAAGGTGGTTAGTTTTATACTTGGAGTCATCAATCAGCTCAGGCAAATCCAAGATCTAAAAGGGAAACACAATTTTCAAGTATAAGACATAAGTTATTCTTGCACCTGCCTGTGGGTGCTACTTTTCAGGTCCTGTGTCTCCCTTCTCAAGAACATTCCCTGCTGGTCTTTATGCTTCTCAACAAGGACATGTAGAGGAAACAAACACACAATTAGGATGGATCATGCTGGTGAAAGGGTTTGTCATTCATAAGAGGCTTTTACTACATTTAAGCAAATATTCTTACACATAGGAGAGCAGCAAAGACCCCCATAAGTCTTATGCTAAATATGAGAATATAGGAAGCATGTTATCTGATCCCCATAGAAAAAGTCTTGTTTAGAGGAAATAGGGAAAGAGATGCTAACTTGGGTAAAATGGACCAAATTCTAAAAACCAATATCATAAGTGCATGTCTGCATGCATCTTGTACACAGTCAACATGTACCTTGCAGATATATTCACTTATTTACTCCACATAAAAATAAAATACTGTGATCTTCCAGGTTGTCCTAGGCAGAATGTTCTAAAAGGTGCTAAAATAAAGTAAAAGCAAATACATTTGCCCAAATTCTCATCATTTAAACAATAGCAAATTAAAAGATTTTCTTCCTATAGAAGCATGACTATTTTTTATTAATGTATCTTCCTGAGGTAATACCAACTAAAAATGCGTTTATAGACTTCCTCTTTTGCTCCTCCTCAATAAGAGGGAAAAGTCTATCTTGCAAGTCCCTTTGGACAACGTTCAACATTAACAAGACCATAATGAAAGTACCAAGTGGATTTGGAATGGAAAACTTTTCAAAGACTGTGTAGAGGCAGTGCTTGGCAGTTGTGTTGGAAAGTTAGAAGGAGCATTTACAGCCTGAGGGCAGGCCATGCAGCCTACAGAAAGCTTCATTGCCTTTATTAATGTATTTGCTTTCTTTTTTTTTTTCAACATTATAGAGATTTTAATATAGAATTGGATTCCAACAAAAGTTTTAATAAAATAAGGCACAATGTTTGATATGGCAAAATTCACACAGAGGATTAGTTAATATACATATATCCTGGGGGAGGGGGAAGAAGATGGTAGAAT
>CAUYLG010041129.1:0-15270 GCA_963573385.1 Cacajao melanocephalus | reverse complement strand
GAAGAATCAATATCGTGAAAATGGCCATACTGCCCAAAGTAATTTATAGATTCAATGCTATCCCCATCAAGCTACCATTGACCTTCTTCACAGAACTGGAAAAAAACACTTTAAACTTCATATGGAACCAAAAGAGAGCCTGCATAGCCAACACAATCCTAAGCAAAAAGAACAAAGCTGGAGGCATCATGCTACCTGACTTCAAACTATACTACAAGGCTATAGTAATCAAAACAGCATGGTATTGGTACTAAAACAGAGATATAGACCAATGGAACAGAACAGAGGCCTCAGAAGCAATGCCACACATCTACAACCATCTGATCTTTGACAAACCTGACAAAAACAAGCAACGGGGAAAGGATTCCCTGTTTAATAAATGGTGTTGGGAAAACTGGCTAGCCATATGCAGGAAGCTGAAACTGGACCCTTTCTGACACCTTATACAAAAATTAACTTCAGATGGATTAAAGATTTAAACATAAGAACTAACACCATAAAAACCCTAGAAGAAAACCTAGGCAAAACCATTCAGGACATAGGCACAGGCAAGGCATCATGACTGAAACACCAAAAGCAACGGCAACAAAAGCCAAAATAGACAAATGAGACCTAATTAAACTTAAGAGCTTCTGCACAGCAAAAGAAACAATCATTAGAGTACACTGGCAACCAACAGAATGAGAAAAAATTTTCATAATCTACCCATCAGACAAAGGGCTAAAATCCAGAATCTACAAAGAACTAAAGCAAAATTACAAGAAAAAAACAAACAAACCCACCCAAAAGTGGGCGAAGGATATGAACAGACACTTTTCAAAAGAAGACAAATATGTGGCTAACAAACATGAAAAAATGCTCATCATCATTGGTCATTAGAGAAATGCATATCAAAACCACACTGAGATATCATCGCATGCCAGTTAGAATGGCAATCATTAAAACATCTGGAGACAACAGATGCTGGAGAGGATGTGGAGAAACAGGAACACTTTTACACTGTTGGTTGGAGTGTAACTTAGTCCAACCACTGTGGAAGACAGTGTGGCGATTCCTCAAAGATCTAGAAATAGAAATTCCGTTTGACCCAGCAATCCCATTACTGGGTATATACCCAAAGGATTATAAATCGTTCTATCATAAAGGCACATGCACATGTATGTTCATTTTGGCGCTGTTCATGATAGCAAAGACCCGGAACCAACCAAATGCCCATCAATGATAGACTGGACAAAAAAAATGTGGCACATATACACTATGGAATACTATGCAGCCATAAAAAACGATGAGTTCGTGTCCTTTGTAGAGACATGGATGAACCTAGAAACCATCATTCTCAGCAAACTGACACAAGAACAGAAAACCAAACACTGTATGTTTTCACTCACAGGCGGGTGATGAACAATGAGAACACTTGGGCACAGGGAAGGGAACAACACTCACAGGGCTAGGTGTGGGGGTGGAGAGTAGGGGATGGGGGATGGTGGGGGGGCAGCGGGAAGGATGGGGAGGGATAACACTGGGAGAAATGCCTGATGTAGGTGACGGTGTGGTGGGGTGGGGGGCGGGGATGGAGACAGCAAACCACTATGGCATGTATGTATCTATGTAACAATCCTGCAGGATGCAGGATGTGCACATGTACCCCAGAGTCCAAATACCATTAAAAAAAAAAAGGTAGCAGAGTTAAAAAAATAACTAAAAAGTTAAAAAAGAGAATAAGCAAACTCAAATAATATCGAACATAAAATATTTAACAGGATAGTCAATTTTCTTTGACAGCCTTAAGTAAGAGCTTTCTTTAGTATACATAGTTTTAAAAGTTATACTCTACTGATAAATTAGTTACCAAATATTTAGCAGTTAATTTGTTTAATTAACAATTATTCTCACTTAATAATGAAATGATTGATTCGAATGGAGGATACGAGGCAATGAAAATAGTCACTGAATCCAGTGGCCAATGGCTAATGGAATCCAAGCAAGAATTTCCAAAGTTCAACACATTAATTGCTCAAGGTCAAGTGTGGTGGCTCATGTCTATAATCTCAGTACCCTGGGAGACTGAGGTTGGCAAACTGCTAGAGCCCAGGAGTCTGAAGCCAGCCTGGACAACATAGCAAAACCCTGTCTCTACAAAAATTCCAAAAAATTAGCCGGATATGGTGGTGTGCGCCTGTTGTCCCAGCTACTCAAGAGACTGAGGCGGGAGGATCACCTGAGTCTAGGAAGTTGGGGCTGCGATGAGCCATGATCATACCACTGCATTCCAGCCTAGGTGATAGAGTGAGACCCTGTCTCAATCAATTAACCAATCAATCAATCAATTAATAACTAATTGAAAATCTCATGAGAACTCTTAAGCTAGAACCAGCAAATTTTCAGTACATTTTGACAAAGATACTTAAATCCTTTTGTCCTATAATAAAGGGACTAGAATATTCTGTGTCTGTGAAGATACCATATGGCAGACAGCAATGCTGCATCTTGGCCGAGTTAGATACTTTAAATATTCCAACCAAAAAGGAATGAGAGAGATGATCAGAGTGACAATAAATGACAGAGGCTGACTTTGTTGGGTGCTTACTGTGTGTCAGGCACTGTTCTTTTTTGTTTTTGTGGGTTTTTTTTTTTTTTTTGAGACAGAGTCTCGCTCTGTCTTCAGGCTCCAGGTGGGAGCGCAGTGGCGCGATCTTGGCTCACTGCAACCTCCGCCTTCCAGGTTCAAGCAATTCTGCCTCAGCCTCCTGAGTAGCTGGGACTACAGGCATGAGCCACCACACCCAGCTAATTTTCTTTTGTATTTTTAGTAGAGACGGGGTTTCACCATGTTGGCCAGGATAATCTCAATCTCTTGACCTTGTGATCCGCCCGCCTCGGGCTCCCAAAGTGCTGGGATTATAGGCATGAGCCACCGTGCCCAGCCCAGGCACTGTTCTAATTGCTTCACATGTAGTTGTTTAATCTTCAAAACAATCTAACAATTATTTCCATTTTACAGAGGTTAGAAAGGCGGTTTGCACAGTGGTTAAAGCAACGACATCAGAACCAGACTGCCCTGGTCTGAGACCTGGCCCAGTCCCTTACCAGCACATCTATAAAGTGGTAGTGATTATACTATCTACCTTGGAGGATTTGCTGTGAAGTTTAAATACATTAATAAAAACAAAGAGCCTTAGAGTGCCTAATATATATGAAATACTGCCTAAGTGTTAGCTCCCAGTATTATTACAGGAAAGGAGGATAGGAGCACAAGAGTGTTTACTTGCCCAAGGTTACTGCGGCAGAGTCAGGAGAAGAACCCAGGCAGTCTGGCCCCAGAGGCAGCGCCTCTAGTCTTTACATTATGCTGCCCAACATTTACTGAAACTCTCCTATGTGCCAGGATTGCAGGGAATGTTTTACATTGCTTCATTTCAACCTCATGACAAGTTTATATTATCTCTATTTTGCAGAGATTAAAACCATGCATGCTAGGTATTGCTTAGCATAGTGGGGATGCCATAGGGACAAAGACTTAGGTGCCCTACAGGAACTTCCAGGTTTACAGCTACTAAGGAACATCCCTTAAGGAAGAAGAGCTGGGATGTAAACCCAACTCTAAATGCTCTCTTCACTCCACCTACATGTGACAGCATTAACACAAGGAGTTTCTTAAGCAGAAAAGATATTTTTAGTGAGAATATGAAGAATGCAGCCAACATGTGAGAAAAGATGAGAGATCTGCGGTAGATGGGAAGCCTGTGTACAACAAGGCCAAGTCTCTCTGGGGTTAGTGACCATATTAACCCTTTATAGACCCAACGTTTTCAGCAACCTAGCGGCATTTTCCCCTCAGTAACATATTTCATCAAGTATGGGGAAGAAGGAATCGGAATCCACTTAACTTACTTAAAATATGCTTTGGAATGAAGATTGAAGTAATCTGAAATACTGTGAAGATTGGCAAATTGGTGCTCAAGCCATTATATATACCAAATAAATTGTACATGTAAATTACACACATATGTACACACCAAAAAGCATACATTTTTATTTCTAATTCTGCCTACTTATCTGATGGCAAAATTCTAAGTTTTCTTGAAGCTCACCTCGCATGACTTGAACTACTTATTCTATTCAGAGAATTCATAAAGATGGACCTGCAGAATTAAGCCAATAAAACTGGTGTTTCCACTATGGTAGCAGTTCAAGCCTTCTTAGACACACCAGAAGAGGTGACAACTGCCTTCCTTCCAGCTTAGGCCTATAACATTCATTATTATTATTATTTTTCGAGACAGAGTCTCAATCTATCGTCCAGGCTAGAGTGCAACGGTGCGATCTCAGCTCACTGCAACCTGTTCTGCCCAGGTTCAAGCAATTCTCCTGCCTCAGCCTCCCAAGTAGCTGGGATTACAGGTGCCTGCCACTGTATCCGGCTCTGATGCCATGCTGGTGAACTTGATTCGATTTTCAAACCTAAGTAGAATCTATTCCTGATCTAATTATCAACTACTGGTTTCATGATTTCATTCCTCTGTATGTCCTGTACAAATACAGTTACATAACCACTACTGAATAAAAATCACAAAATCCTGAACAGTGAGGTCTGTGTATCCTTTTTGAGAAACAAAATTGCATTCAAATAGACATTTATGCATAGAATAAGTTCAGAACAAATAAAGAATAACAGTATTTCAAATGTAGAAACCCTTGTCTCACTAGTCATTTAAGGATTTAAGAAATCTTGGAGAAAGTGGTAAATACACTGAGCAGGAGAATCCCTGCACCGGTGTGCTTGGAAGCCTGCAGTATAATTTCAATATGAACTTGAGGATTGCTGCATGTTTAATATTACCATAGCAAAACAATGTGACTTTCTTAAAACATTACAGTCCATGCAATCTTCATAGAAAAAGTTAATGTGATTCTTCTGACCAGAATCAACAGATTTGGAAACCTTAAAGGTAAAGTGACATGAGTCAACTAGGCTAAGTCAGAATTTTTTAATGCTCCACTGTTAAATAAAGTTAATAGCTGTCAGCACTAGGGTATCCAAGGTTTTTATGCTGCTATAGTATTTGGAGGTAGGTTGCAACCAAAAGCATATTCATGCCATGATTTAGCTACTGGGAGGTAGCAAAGAACCTCTGGCAGGTCCGTGCTGTTAGCTGGCTCATTCTCTACTGCCTTCTTTAGGGGAACATCTGCCCTTCACTCATTTCCCTTGCTTTCTCTCTTTCTTCACTTTGCCCAGTAAAGTGTGTTTATCTGATCCTCTCCTATGAATCAAATTATAAATATAATTATCAATTTAGGATCCTTCGTGTGAAATACCTTTATATCAAAACTGAGCACTTTATTCCCAGTAATGTGGCTATTTACAAAACATAAAAGGTAAAAGCTGAACACCTGCAGTGTCTCACCACCCTTAACACAGAAGGGGATAATGAGGGGCTGTCACAGAATTGATCATACCTGAGAATCTGGAACACTTTCAGCCTCTGTTACAGCTACGTGTTTGTCACTGTTTTCTTCATCTTGTTCAATTGCTTTAAAAAAAAAAAAAAAGAACACTATTAAACAAATATCATACAAAAAATGTTTCAGATAATTTTCTTGCAGATTGCAATTTATCAGGAAAAAAGATAGATAGATTCATAAAATGTTAATATTGGCATTATATTTTTGTTAATCAAATGTGAAGTAGCTAATAGCACTGGGTACTTCTCATGCATATTATCTCATGCATCAAATCAATGGCAGTGAGACAATTCAATCTTAATTCTGTTCTTCACCTAAACCCATCCAGACATCATATCAGTATTGTGCTTTACCAAATGGGCAGATGGGGGTTTAAGATGAAGACTTCTGTTCATTTCATGTGAGAACAGCCATATGCATATTTTTAATGTGGTTTTCTGGCTGGCAGTTTAAATGTCATATAATAAAGGAAGCACAGTATTTTACATCTGGGTTGCTCAGTGCATTGTTACCACAAAATTCCATACCATGGAATCTTACATCCATCTCTCCTATCTCTCCTTCCCAGCATCTCCCTATTTAAGCCCTTATCACCCTTTTTTCATTGGTACAATGGCCTCTTACACAAAGCTCCTGACTCCAGCCTCTCATTAATCCAATCCAGCTTGGGCACAATGCCAAAATAACCAGTCTCAAAAAATATAGAAACAATAAGTGCCAGACTTTGGCTTATGTATTGCTTATCTCATGGCATCTGAACTTCTCCTGCTCATCATTGAAGGCCTTCTCTGAACTCTCCAGCTTCCTCCAAATGTCCAACTTCACACTGACACTCAACACCAAAATGTATTTTCCGTAACTCTGACCCATGCATAATAGTTGGATTACTTTTCTCTTTATACAACCTTTTCTTTTATTTTAACAAATATTTATGGAGCACCTGTTATGTCCATAGCAGGAGACATGACATTCAACAAGCCTGGAGAGAGTAGAAACCACAATAAATTCAGACTTAAGCCTAAGAACATGGGGAACCAGAAAAGAATTTTAAACTGGGAAGTGCATGATTTGATGCATATTTTCAAAAGTTCTTTTTTGCTTCTTTGTGGAGAACAAACTTGAGGGGAAGAAGAGCGGAAGCACGGAGACCTGTTAAGTGACTATCGCTATAATCTTGCCTGCAGATGACAATGGCTCAGACCAGGGAAGTGGCAATGGGCAGGAGAAACATGGAACACTGCAGCTGTATTTTTTAGACAAAATACACACAACTTGCCAAAAAATTGAATATGGAAGGAGAAAAGAGAGGAGATGAAGGAGAAGCAATCAAGGATGACTCCTAGTTATTCCTTGTATCCACTATGTTACTTATCCTTTTTGCCCTCTCCATCAAAAGCAGGCCAAAGCATACCAACCCTGGCTGACAGTGAGGTCACCCACTGTACTTATCGACTCAGTTTGTATTATTCTGTGTACTTTTTTTTTTTTTTTTTTTTTTTGAGATGGAGTCTCTCTCTTTTTGCCCAGGCTGGAGTGCAGTGGTGCAGTCTGGATCACTGCAACCTCTTCCTCCCGGGTTCAAGCGATTCTCCTGAGTAGCTGGGATTACAGGCACATACTATCACACCTAGTAATTTTTGTATTTTTAGTAGAGATGGGGTTTCATCATGTTGGCCAGGCTGGTTTCGAACTCCTGTCCTCAAGTGATCTGCCTGCCTTGGCCTCCCAAAGTGTTGAGATTATAGGCATGAGCCACTGCGCCCAGCCTGTGATCTTTTAAACATTGTGCTCTCTGCTCTGTATTTTTAAAAATACCATTTCATGTACCTTTTGCTTTTGTATGCCTTTTATGCCTGCTGTGTGGTGCCCACCATGGAGCCCACCTACAATGCCATGCATACAGTAGGGCCCTGCAAATGCTAACTGGCATGAACAACGTATCCCCAAGTGATCAAAACGGCACTGCTTGACTATGCCCACTTATATAATAAGCTCTTCTTTTGTAACTATTTATGAAAGAAGAAAAGAGAGAAATTCTTCTGATCACCCTCTGGATAACTAGGATAACTCTGACCAGCTGAGCATCTAAAGGCAAGGTAGGAAGAGTTGCAGTGGGTAGAGGCTTTTCTTCTATTTTTCAGAGAAAAGTCCCATTCATGCTTGTTCAAAGGGGTCCCCTGTTGCTACTGTTGCCCTGCTAGGGGGAAACTTAAGAACAAAGAAAAACATTTGTGTTTTCTCTGAAAAACTAGAGGCAAGAATATAAAGGGGAAAATAAAACACAGAATAACATCCTAAATTCCACTTAAAAATGCAATGGGCTACAGAAATAAGGAACTCCACTTAACTAATTGAAATAATAGAAGTCTTTCCTCATCCTGGAATGCAGAGTAATTTTCTTGCAGGGCAAGCTGAGCATATACCAATGCAAAATAACTTCCCATGAAAAGCAATCATACTTTGGCACATCATTTGAGCTTTATTTGTATTTTTTCTCTTTAAAGTGCCAATTTTAATAAAAATGAAGAAAATTAAGTTTTGGACTATTTTAGCCTACTGAATTTATAGTTTTGGTTTTAAAACAACAATGCTCTAGGGTTTAGGCATTTCTTTTTCTTACCTTATTATGCTAGAACACAGAACATGCAGGACACTAAATGATCATTTCAGATTGAGAGTTAACATTTTTTTTTTTTTGAGGCAGGGTCTCCCTCTGTTGCCCAGGCTGGAGTGCAGTTGCACAATCATGCCTCACTGCAACCTTGACTTCTTGGGCTCAAGCGATCCTCCTGTCTCAGCCTCCCAAAGTGCTGAAATTATAGGTGTGAGCCACCTCACCAGGGCTCACACTACTTTTTAGGATTTAGGAATAATTCTTAATACATAGAAATACAATAAAGGAGGAATAGATGAACATAAAAACAAACCTAAAATAAAATGCCAGTCCTTTATTTATTTCTAGCTTATCCTCAACAACAATGCTACATTTATTGTCACATCTTTAAAGACCGCAAAATCAGTTGCTTAGCATTATGCCAAAAGAACAGAGTGGGAATTAGAAACACGAGCAAGTTAAGGGATTTGGTAAAGCTAACTCTGTAAACTAATCTGCATAACGGAGAAACTCTCAAAGTTCTGCTGGACTCAACCTCAACCTCTTAATGAGAAAGAGAAGACAGTGTAAATAACATTATTTTCCTGGAAAAAAAATATAATTCCAAGAATGCATCTGGAGAGCAAAAGCGTATTTATCCTGGCTAAGGATTTATGATTATCCCATGAAGTTGCATGCATAAAATACATACAGTCCCCTAACAGAGAGAGCTCTAAGGATTTATGATTATCCCATGAAGTTGCATGCATAAAATACATACAGTCTCCTAAAAGGGAGAGCTCTGTTGACCTTTTAATGCATAGATGAATGTCAAGAAATAAATGAAGACACAATCAGTGGTGTGGCTCATGTGGTGGAAAAAGGAGGAAGGAGTTATTTAGATTTTTCAGTTCAATTTTTCTTTTATCTGATCAGAATAAGAGTTGGTTGGGGAAAATTTCCTATGCAAATATTGATTCTGGGACAGTTCCCTCCAGCGAAACACGAACGCAGGAATGACAGCTTCTGGGACTGAGGGAGGGTAGGAGCCTGATTCTCTGCCAACACAAACCATCTCCTTATCTCTCAACACACAGAGTCTAAAAGCAAGTAAAGGCCTTTGAAAATAACTTACCATAACAAAAGACACAAGTGCAAGATCTAAAGCATATACTTCCAGTGGTGAGCACTAGAGCCCGCAGGAGAACTAAGCATGTATGTGAATTAATTAACACTGATTGGGTAGGAGTACCTAGTTTAAATGTATCTATTTGTAAATTAGGCAAGATGGATTCAAGGTGACAACTGACAGCCTCCAAGGATTTTGGTCTTAACTTGATATTGCTTTCTTGTTGCCTTGGGGACAAAACAGGTTTTCTCTCTCCAGGACTTACTAGGATGGGTGCTAAAAAACAAACAACAACCAAAAAAACCCAACAATTCTGTGAATGACTCTACTAATAATAATACTTAAACACAAAGGGGACTGCTGTCCTTTCTAAATGATGCTTATTTAACTTCTGCTGATCAATTTTGTAAAGGTAAGAGCCCCACTAACAAGAAAACATTAAATACACAATGACTGTCATTTGCTGACTCTCATCAGGACCATTCTTTAAAAATCTACCAACCCATTTGTTTTAAAAAAAAATCTTACAGTGGTGGGGTACAGTGGCTCACGCCTGTAATCCCAGCACTTTGGAAGGCTGAGGTAGGTGGATCACAAGGTCAGGAGTTTGAGACCAGGCTGATCAACATGGCGAAAACCCGTCTCTACTAAAAATAAAATTAGCCAGGCATGGTGGCACATACCTATAATCCCAGCTATTCAGGAGGCTGATGCAGAAGAATCACTTGAATCCAGGAGTTGGAGGTGGCAGTGAGCCGAGATTGCAGCACTGCACTCCTGGGCAACAGAGTGAGACTCCATCTCAAAAAAAAAAAAAATCTTACAAACCAACCACAGAGATGACTACAGACAGACTCAACGTGAGAAATCAGCAAACAGTTAAGAAAAATAACGTATTGGGTATTTTTGCCAAGAACTAAAGTTTTGGCAATAATATAATCTTTCACCTGTGTAGCATTTTTACAGAGAGAAAACTCTTTCATGAAGGGTCTCATCCGACATTCAACCTGAAATGCCAGGCAGGTAAAATCATCCCCCATTTTACAGATGAGGAAACTGAGATTAGCGCAGTGAAGTAACCTGCCTTAGGCCTCACACGTAAACTGTATGTGTCAGTGACAGTGCATCACCTCCTCAGTCAAGGATGGAACAGAACAGGGCTGGTCAAACCGCATATCCGCAGATCTATTCACATGGATCCTGGCCAGGGTTTCTTTTCATTTTTTTTTCTCTTTTAACGAAATACAACAGAATATCACAGAAAGAACAGAAAAATAATTAAGATCAAAATGCATTGCACTAGTAAAGTGTTTTTCACAAGTGTGGATGAAAGGTGTACTAGGTTGGAATCTTTACATGTTCTGTGGGTTGTGGACATAAAAATGTTAGGAAAACACCATAGTGTCTCCAGGCCACAGGAGGCAGAGCCCAGTTCCTCATTATCTAAATAATCAGCTATTTTTTGTACCAACCTGGAGTGGGGTCACAATATTTACTTTTGGAGGCCCTTCAACAACACTCGGTCCACATTCAGCCCTAAGAGATAGCACGGAAACAAGCCTGCAGTGAGAAATGCTTAGAGAGTCTACTCATTTTTGCTAGCAATATATAATCTTAAACATTTCTAAATAGTCAAATCTCTTCCATTATTTAAAAAAGAAGAAAAATGGTCATTGTAACCTTTCTGCCTCATCACTGTATTTTTTCAGTGTTAAAATTAGAGAAGGAGGGGGTCGGCGTCCACCATCAAGTCATTCTATATGGTATTAGAACCTGGCCCCTGCAGTGCCATTGACCTTCTCTTTGAAGGTGGACCCATGACCAGTACATCTCTGCTCCGGCATTTTTTCTCAACCCCAGTCTGTTCAGCTGAACTTAAGACTGTTGACTTAAAACTCTCTTTTCTGTGTCCCTATCCTCCTCAAATCTTCTAAAAATGCAAGCTTTCTCCAGGCTCTCTTTTCTCTCCCTTTGCCTCTTCCCTTGGTGATCTTAAATGTTCCCAGAGTTTCAACTTTCACTGCTATGCGGGTTACTCTCAAATCTGTCTCCATTTCTGCCTGCTTCTCTGAGTTCCAGGCCCACATTTCCAGTCACATGTTGAATATTTTCATTTCATAGACAGTAACATATCTGCTACATACAAGCTGCGGTGATAGGTGTAGTGGCACAATCTGCATCTCAAGAAAGGGTAATTGATTTCATATGGTGTGAGAACACGAAGGTCTGATATCACAAGCCTCTTCTTGCTCCTGGGATATTTCAGTTTAAATCACCACCAAGTACTAAAGCTGGAAAGCTCAGGCACCTCCATGGTCCTCCTTTCCCTAAGCCCTCACATCAAGCTCACACTAAATCCTGTCACTTCTATGTCTGGAATGACTCCACTCTTTGTCCTCTCTGCCATGGTCACACTTCACGTAGGCTGCTGTGGCATGGCCTCTACCTCCATCCTCCATCCATTTGCCACACAGCTGCCAGAGTTCCATCTCAAGAATGGGGGGCGAATCAGACCACCCCCACATCCTGCCTATGCCTGCTTAGAGTACATGAGAGTCACACAGGGAGATACATACCAATTCAGGCTCCACAGCCATATCCTCAGTGTTTCTGATGCCATGGGACTTAGCTCAGGGATGTGCAGGTTTGAAGGCTCTGATACCTGTGACGCCCACTCTATTGAGCACTGGCCAATGTTCAGGTGGAAGCCCTCAACATGGTCTCAAAGGCCAGGCCATTGGGTCTTGTACCCTCTCCCCAGGTGCATCTCTTCCTTTGTACATTTCTTTGTCTCTAGCCTGGAATGCCCGTCTCTGGCTTCACCAGGTAAAATTACTCCTGTCCACTGGGCTCCCCAGCCCAAATACCAGCTCCTTAATGAAGAGTCTTCTGAGTCCTTACTCTCTGCATCTAAGGCCCCTGACAAAATGAAGAGTATTTCCTCCTAGTCCAACAAAGCTCTTTTTCTGTATAGTCAGTATTTTTTAGTCGCAACACAAATATCTGTCTTTGCTAACCTACATCATGAGTTCTTCAAGAGGACAGAGTGTATATTTTCATATTCCAGTGAAACTGACTCAATAGTCCCATAGTTTTTTTTTTTTTTTTTTTTGATGTCCATAGAAATTGATCCTTCTGGTCTTAAAGCTTGAAACTTATATTTATTTTATCTATTTCCTCAGGAAACAACCTTTAGGCTTCTTCCCCTCCCCCCACCCCCCAAAAAATAGAAACTCACCAGATCACTGCACCTAGACACGACAGGCTAGATCCTTCATTCATCTTGATTGCTTCCTTGCCCTTCCCTAGTTTCTGCTTTCCTTTACTTGTTACATCTCTTCCCTGCTATATAAGCCCCTAGTTTTAGTTGATCAGGAAAACGGATTTGAGACTGAGCTCCCATCTTCTCTGCTGCAGCACCCGATTATAGCCTTCTTCCTTGGCAATAATCCTTGTCTCAGAGATTGGCTTTCTGTGTGGTGAGCAGCAGGACCTAGACTTAACCCCTCATGTTTCAGTAACACCAGCACGTGGAATAATTTCTAGAACACAGAGGTGCCAAGTAATGGTCTACTAAACTGAACAAAGGTAGTCAATTCAGACAGTAGTAACTATAAAACAGCTAAAAATAGAACAAAATGTCAACCCAGTCTGGGGAAAAGGGGTTAACATCAGGAAAGGCATCCAGGAAAAGATAGATTCTGATAGGTGGATGAGATAAGGGGAGGAATGGAGTGAAGGTGGAGAACTGGCATAAACAAAGGTAAACTGAAGAAACCTCTGGGATCTAATATGGGAGCAAGAAGTAGACCACATTGGGAAATGTTAGAAAACAAAGCCGGAAGAGTAAGTCAGGCTTGGATGCTAGGCTAAGGAGCGTAGAGGGCCATGAACACAGGAAATACTACCACCATATAACAAATACATATACTTCTTGAGCTCTTACTATGTTTCAGGCACATGGTAAACTCTTAATGTGTAATATCCCATTCCATCCTGCCCATAACCCTCTGGTAGAGGTCCTGGCAAGGCCACACTGAGGCATGTGGCCGTTGATGGCAGGTTAATACTTTGATACCTCTTTATGCCAATATTTGTTAAATATCTGTTCAGCATTTACTTAGTAGGGCTAGTGAAAAATCAAATTTCTATTAATAAAAGGTGAATACTATTTCTTGGAATTTAGTAATTCACTTTTCTTGAATTATCTCAATTAGGAATTTTTATGATGCTTTAAAAATTATTTTGTGAATTGTAAAGTAACACATTATAGTTGTGTTTATTTTCTGACACTCAATTCCTCATTTTTCTGACATTCATAATTTTTCCAACACACTAAGAAGAGAGGTAAATCATATACATGGATAAAATCACATTTGCCAGACCCAGCAATACCCCATGTGTGATGTGGTTTCAGAATCGTCACTAATCACCACGCAAAGCCAACAAGTCTATAGGTTGGTGTGGTTGCCTTGCTGGGCCTTGAGCAATGAGATTATGCTCACTGAAAAAGAATTCCTCCGTCATTATACAAGCTCAACAAGGAGTGTTTATAACTTTTTAGTAGATAAGACCAACTTCCTTGGCCAAAGCAGAATCCATTTACATTTGACAGTTATATGATTCTTCATTTAAAAAATGCTGAGTTAAGGGAGCATATATCCATTAAACCAGTGATGTTCTAGGGTAGGTGTGTGGTTGGTCCTCTCCTTAATCAGATGCTAAGCACTATTAAGATTATGCTCACTTTACAGACGGAAAAACTGAGGCTGAGAGATGCCATATAGCTTGCCCAAAATTATACAGGAAGTGAGTAAAGTAGATAGTTAAGTACACCCAGGTCTGACTCTGTCTGTACTAATATGTTTTAAAGATCAAATAGCCTAAAATAAATTGAACAGAAATGAGGCTGAAAACAAAACAAACAAACAAAAAAAAAAAAAAAAGGAGCTTTATTTCAAACAGTATAAGCATGAACTGACTTGGATTTCCTACTAAGAACTAAGAAATCTGAGGTTTAAAGAAGTGATGTTTGATGAGTCAGGGAGGGATGGGGCTGGGATTGGAATGGAAGCTGGCTGCCTTTCAGTTCCCAGGGTCCTGCTGGGGAGATGTGCCTAGGTGGGCCTGTGCCACAAGAGTGGTCACTGGTGGCTCTCATTAGGGTCGTAATGACTCACACAATTTTAAGTACTCCTACCCACTGCCTGCCCCCCTAAATCCTCCCCATGGTTTTATAGAAAAAAAATAATAAATGTTTGCTACATGAAAGAAATGTATAACTTTTATTAACATTTGAATATAGGCATGCTGTGTGTTCTGGAAAGCCACAGCACTCAGACAGCACAATAAATCTACTGTGGGAGATGGAAAGCAGAGGTGGCTGAAAAGCTCGCATCTTCCCCATCAGATGCTCCATGCTCAGAACACTTGACCAGGGGCAACTCAAGCCACTAAGAGGGCTCTGGTTGGCCTCGTTCCACCCTCCCTGCTGCCTTACTGACTACATGATTTATCCCGGCCTTACAGCAGAGAGGATTCCATTTCAACTCTTACACCTTTTTTTTTATTTTTATTTTTTTGAAAGAAAGAAAAAGAGAGAAAAGAAGGAAGAAAGAAAGAGTGAAAGAAACAAAGAAAAAAGAATGAAAAGACAGAAAGAGGAAGAGAAAGAGGGAGAGAGAACAGGATTCTTGTTCTATTGTTCAGGCTAGAATGCAGTCTAAAAATGGGTATTAAAAACCTCTTTTATGCCCATAATTGTGCTTAACAATGGAGACAGGAAGGAATAAGGGATGAAAATAACAAACAAGCAGCCAACCAGTGTTTTACTTAAACCTATGAAATGCTATGCAATTGCTGAGGAGTGATTCACTTCCAATTATGTGGTCACTTTTAAAATAGGTGTAATGTGATACTGAGAAAAATGTATGTTTTGTGCATTTGGGGTGGAGAGTTCTGTAAATATTTGTTAAGTTTACTTGTTCCAGGTCTGAGTTCAAGTCCTGGATATCCTTGTTAATTTTCTATCTCATTGATCTGTCTAATATTGACAGTATAATGTTAAAGTCTCCCACTATTA